>CCAG010023826.1:0-38646 GCA_001077435.1 Glossina morsitans morsitans | reverse complement strand
TCAAAAGGTTTGCGCAGCTGCTTAATTCATTTTTGTTTCATTCTTATATGTTGTGTGCATTCGCAAAGAGGCGAGACACAGTGCACCTTTTGTACCTAAAGAAACATGAACAACTTTGAAATCGTATTTCCAATTCTTACTTAAATTCTGTTAAATTGTCTGCCATGGTTTTTCGTGTCTTTACGCTTTGGTTTTGGAAAGGCTTACGGAAAGAATGAAAGGGAAATAAAATTAAACAACTCAGAGCAATTTGCATAAAGTGAAAACATGATTTTTAATTTCTTATGGGCAAACGCATATATGTTTTCGAGATGTAGCAAAGTCAGACAGTTAGACACCGCAAAACATTAAGAACTTTCGAACTCATCCTTTCTTCTTGTTTCCTTTTCTATGCCCTACACCATTTGTGACGCAGGATATATTAAGTGCATGTCGATGTATGTAACACTCACAAGGACTTACTACAAAACCAGTTTTATAAGATCGGAATTGTCTAGTCGGTCCATTCGTTCGTTTGATGTCTGTCCTCGCACTTCGAAATTTTTCACATATTATGTCCATGCTTCGTTTTGTGACAATGACGAATCCTGCTAAAAAGGAATTTAATCAGATGACTACTCCAATATAACAACACATTATTTTGGAAAAATCCTTACATAAAAAAAAATTGCATCAACCATTAGGTAATAGCATTTCGTGTTTCTGAATGGATGATAAAAATTTTGATGGAAAGGGGAAATTTTGTGAACGCGTGTATTTGTTCCTACCAAGACTGAATTCTCATGTGGAGCGTGATAATAATTTGACATAGAAATTAATCTTACTGAATCTGGCCCTTAAAAGTATATTTTTTGTAATCCATCTCACATAAGGTTTCTCAAGACTAGTTAACTTTCACATGATCAAGAGCTGTGGTTTTAAATATTTTTTAATGAATTTTGGTCCATAACGGTAACTTGGAAATTAACTTTAAGTAAGTTCATTTTTGGGACTTAGGCTCCAATGAAAAGCAGGGCCCGACATAGGAACAAAGTATTGGTACTTTATCAAGAAAATAGATGAAAATTTATGTTAGATGAAGTGGCGTAAGGTATTAAAAGGACGGCTTTGGTCGACTGCAATGAGTTTAGTTGCTTTTAATTGAAAAGAGCGGAAAAACTCGTAATGCCCGCAAACAACAAAACTAAAAAAAAAGAAGGAAAAACAGAACAACTTACCCGAAAAACGCAATAATACGTATGCAGTGAGCACACAAAAGTCCTCCAGTTAAGATATTTATTTATATATAAATAAATATCCTTTATAAGAACATACGTGTGTTTCAGCATTTGTGTGCGTGTGGGAAAATGAGAAAAGCGCAATGCTCTGCTAAAATAAACCAATTTAATGTAAGCTCCCAATGGAATTGCAAAAATGAATCTGCTGCGAAACGACAACAAACGTTAATGTAAATAAGGAAGAAAAACACTTTTAATATCCATACGAATGAATGAATGGCCAACCTCAGAGCAACAACGCGGACAAAGGCGGGGTAAATGGCACAGTACGAAGCGAGCGAACTGAAACCAAACAATGCCTCACCGTGTACATGTAAAACTTGCTTTCTTTTCTGGTAACACGAAAATTAAACAGAAAGGCAGCTAACAGCACATATAACGCATTTTAATTTCGGGGTAAAACATTCTATTTTTGATTTTTTATTTTCCAAAAATTAAAAAAAAAAAAATAAAATAAGCTATGAACAAACTGTCGGTGCGAATTAAATTTAAGCTTCTTGCTAACATCCAACACTCTAAAAAGTGGTGAGCCTACCTTTCACTAGATGTTCTAGGTTTCTATTGGTAATTTTAAATTAACACAAGTTGAGAGAGTTTCGAGTTCCGATTTATTCTAATTTTTAGCTTTCTAGGTTATATTTTTGTCATTTCAATAACTTTGTTTAAGTGACCTTATCCCATATTTTACTAATGTTAACTACTTGCACAGAGTGTAGTTCATTCGTCCCTAGTTTGATACCGATGGAGAACGAATGTTTTATTCGATTCTCCTCAAAGCTATTCTTTTAGATTGGAGTTGCCGATCGGCTGGTTTGTTATTCGAAGTTGACTTCGAGAAAGAACCGACTCCGCCTTGCTGTCCAAACAGTCATGCAACACTTTTGCGTCTCTTAAAGCAAACCTTGATTTAATCCTACGATACTTAAACTATATGGGACCAAGATGAGGAACAATTTTGGTCCTCACATAGTTCATAAGAGTTAAGGCCAGATGGACTGGACTTCTCGAGCAGTCAAAACACTAGCATAAGGATAAATCGTGGACGTTAACTCAACTGTTAGTGTAAAGGCCAAGCCTCACTCCGCATTCGTGGACACAGTAACCACCATGATTACGTGTGTATGGTTTCCTAATGTTATTTTTCAATAAGAACGCGTTTCTTTTCAATATTAAGCTCTTGAAGCTCAATACTTTTTAGTGAAGCTTCAGTGATTTTACGATTGGAGAGGAAAGAATCAAAAAAAAAGAAAAGAATCGTAACGGTTACTAACTTTCATAATAACAGGAAGACTTGATTTTAACAGTGATGGTCCCCTTGGTTTAACGTAGATACTATTACGCATTTTACTACTTTCAAATAATTTCTTCTCAAAAACACACACACGCACCCAGGCACTTGCTTAGAGAGATATATTATAACAATTTACCCCCACTAATAATCAGACATATTTATATATACAAATTCATTTCGAATTCTTGTGTACGTTTTTAAAACAACCCCGGCAACGGTTACGAACTCATTAAAAAAAAAATATCTCTCTCCTCTTTCATTTTCAACATTTTATCTAATTAAGCAAACAAATATGAAAGGCAGCTTGTAACCAAATGAATATGTGTACACAACTGTGTGTGGGTGTGTGTGCAGAAAACGTACCTACCAAAATTGTTTAAGCCTTAAACTGTGCATGTTAAATATGAATGAGTTTTACGTAGCAAAGTACCAGAAAAATTTTCCCTTTCGTACAAAATGTCATTAAAAAATGTCGAAAGTCAAGAATTTCTAACATAGCGTAACACAATTTATATTACATAAGGTATGCCAAAGTGAATTGATAGCTTGGTTATCGTGAGACAATTTCAAATGTTTTCTAAGCTACATTTGCTTATGTAGATGTCCAATCACATACTCATTCAACAAGGCAGCGCCACCATTGCTTGAGGCCGTGAAGCTGGCCAGAAGAAATAGTAAGAAACACAGCTTTATGACTACGATGTGGACGGATCGAGTAGTGTTAGGGAGTTAGGGAATGATCATGTGTCGAAGCATCGCATATGATACTATGCATGTATTTTTAGGAAATCACAAATAATATAGGATCGTCTAACTCCCGTATCCCCATTTTCAACTGCAGGAAATCTTGTCGCGATACCGAACATAAAGTTTATTTTATTCAAAAATTGAAACTTCTATCAATACATTTTGGTGGGCCGGTATCGAGTATGTGTGTGTTTTGATGAAGGTATATAATGTGGTATGTATGCAAAAGAAGTTTCAATGAGCTATGAAAACACAAAGCAGACATAGAGAGCTGTTGTTGTTTTTTTTTTTTTTTTGATACTTTTTGAAGGAATAACATCCTTTAGTGTGTTGTAATGTAATATTTAAATTTGTTGCTGACTACACTGTCGAATGTTCACATTCAATACATATATAAAAAGCTTTGCTTTGTGAAAGGTGAGTTTAGTGTATAAAGTTTTTTAAGAAGAAGACAACCAAATCCGATCAAACATTTTTCCCTTTTATGCATGCGTCATTAAGAAATTTAATAAAGTTTTTAAATTCAATATTCTTTTTCAAATATTGAGTAAACTTAGGAAGACACGTCTTTTAAAGCAAGCTGGTAAGGACGTAAAGAATTTGAATCGAGGAGGAACTTAAAGCAAGAGAGTGGGTTAGCGGGACTAAAGCCATCTATCCATAGTCTATGGTAACGGAGGTTAGTGTTCTACTATGATAAGATATTTAAGGTTGATTGAAGCATGGAAAATATTCATTAATTAAAGTAATAAGCAACGAAAACGGTTGAGTATAAGAAAAAGCCTTGCTGAGGTGGCAGTAGATTTCATAGGCAGTAAAAAGTAGGGTGTTGGTAGGAGAACTTTACGAACTGCAACGAGAGGCTAATATAGAGTAAGCTTTACTCGGCTTAGAAAGTGGGTAATAATAGACTATAGACAGGCTATATTGCTATAGTATAAGAAGAATACAATTGTTTGAGTTAAAATTATGCTGCCAATTACTTATGCGACATAAAAACGTTCGAGCGGCACAAACCTGAAAACGTTATATGTAAAATATCGAAAGTAGTTTGCACATCACCTTACCCTTACCTCTTTGCTTCTTTCAAATACTAACCTAGGTTGTATTCCGAATATCTAAATTGGTAAAACAGGAAAGTATTTGTCATATTCAGGTTTCTAAGATATTCTCGGAGTTTCTGTCCCGATATTTTTTTGTTTTTTTTTCGGTTTATGTTTCCACATACGTAGTCACAACGATTTAAATATATTTGATATTGTGATATGTGTGAGTATAAAAAATGTGTATATAAAAATGCTTTAGATGTTAAATCTATGCCACAGTTGCTTCTCGAGCCCAGCCCTATTCCGATGAATATATTATTACTAGAAGCAGAAAAGTTAGGAGACCTATCACCGAGCGTGATAGTATGGATAGTAATACAAAAAAATGATAATAATATATAGCAATGCGACTTTTTATTCGAAGTAGGAGGTTAATGGCTGGCAAAAAACATAAGAAGTAAAACGAGTTAAAGAAAATGCCGTAAGTTGGTACAAATCAGGTGGCATTTTTAACATAGTGGATGATTACGCTACGTGCATCCACGATTGCATATTTTTTTTCTTTCAATTGCGTATTTTCTCAATTGAGCAAAAACTTTGAGCTCAAAATGTGGTCAAATATTTATTGCACAAAAATTAATTAATAAACAATGGCGCAAAAACTCCCAAGTTCTTTTAAGGTATTATTAAATTTAAACAGTAACAATAGGAAATCTTACATATCCATCGTATAGATGAAAACTACTCGTATGAGTAGCGTAAGCATAAGCATAAGCTACTCGTATGAGTATTAAGCATAAGCAGAACTAAATAAATTAAAAAACAGTCTGTAAAAAACTTTTTTAATATCTTTTTAATTTCTCTCTTGTTAAACGAATACCGAGAGTTCGACTCATAGAACCACTTCATTGTTTCACGTAAAAGAATTGTTGATTTTTTAATTAATTTTACTTTTCCCTTTAGTTTAAAACTATATAACATTTAGACTTTAGCAACTATAAGAAGAGGAGACGCTATCGCCGTACGGTGAGTAATTTTTTGTTCAGCGAAATGTATTCTCGGTTTGTCTTCGAAAGAAATCTAAATTAATGTATTGAACAACAGAAAAGTCTTTTGAATATGGTCTTAATAAATTCACTACAAAAATTTTAAAGCAACTCGGAAGTCGCTTGAAAAACTTTATATCTTGCTTCGTTCCATATTGCATACACAGCTTGCTGCACCCGAAACACTTTTTTTTTTAAATAATTTGCGTTTGAATGGTAATTATCAATGCCAATAACGCAAAGGTTTCTGTATATCAACATCTTAAAGAAGTCGTACAGTGCTAGGCAAAGTCGATATCTGCCCATAGAACATTTATTTTAATTCATCCCGATGTAATGAATCAGCATCTAATTTAAATACTATTTTCTGGATGGAAGTTTCGAACTTTTTTCAATTCTGTAAATGAAAAATTAAAATTTCATCCAGGAACAAGCAAATACATACATAGACCTCCATATGTAGTAGAATTTAGTGAAAAAGTCAATTTTTATACCTGTATAGTCGTTAATATAAATTTTTCCTCGTACTTGGAATATTTATTTGAGATGTTTTTTAAAAAAAACATTTTTTTATAGAGTTTCTCTTAGAGAGCTTTACATTGAACGAGAATATAAAATTACGCGAAGGTATCAGATTTGTATTATTTGTAAACAATAATAAGGGTTAGCGAGGCCTTTAATGACTTTTAGTGACGAATACGTTTTTTATTCTTAAGTTGGTCGCCTTGAAATCTGTGCCAAATTTGATGCCAATAGTTCATAAAATACCCTCGTTTAGTTTCATAAAAAACTTATTTCATTTTTGAAATGACCGAAGAAGGCTGGCAAGAAGTTACATAAACTTTTGCTTCTTAAATTTCTACTTCGCGGATGTTGGGAAAGACTAGTGGAGATGATGCTCTGTTGAGAGTATATTTGATTGTTATAAGTTGTGCACAGAGATCAGAGGGTGCGTTGAAAGCGAAGCTGTTCGTCGACGTTTACTTATGAACACCACGTCAAGATTTGTCTGCTTTCTCGTACCACCAAAAATCGCCCAGTGGACGTTGTTTTCATCGACTGAGGTTATAAACCAGAAATAAAAATTGCATTTTAGTCTCATTAATTGCCGAAAGTAGCAACATGAAATATGCCACAGGTCTCGTTTAAGTTACTGCGAACTTAAGTAAGGAAGAAATTACGCGTTTATAAATCAGCGGGAACTTCTACTGCTGTGGAAGGAAAATAAGATTTTTGCATAATATTTCACAGCTTTTTTCCATTCTATTGTTCCAAGGACACTGAACTTCGCTGTTAAGATGTATTTTGAAATCACTGTTTTCTTATTACCCGTTCGATATGTTCCTTTCTTCATAAATATTGGCTTTTCAGTTAACGCGGCTTTCTTCTATTCACCGAAATTAGAGCGTCTCTATTTGTTCACCATGTTGTGCCACGTTATTCAATTGCACCTGTGATATTATGGTCTGACTTCCTCTTCAGGTCGAGCGTTTTTACTGTGTTTTGTTTCTACTGTTTAACAATTTCCTTTGTCAACCTTTGCCTATTCGATTGTTTAGTTGTTCGTTTTGTCTTTCTTAGTTAATGTTTGGTTCATTTTGATTTTCATCGTTGACGTATGTTTCCGGCGTTTTAGTTCCGTAAGATGTAGGATTCTGGATAGTAGATAAACCACTCGTTCCAAAAACGAAGTGCTGCCTTCGCTTTCTCTAGAAAGTTTTCTTAAATACTCCAAACTCGATTTTCCTAATTTCCGGACTAGTATGTATTTTTCTGCGATATATGTGTACACTTAAAAATTGCGATTTTTACATGCAGACACTTCATTGTATTCTATGGGTGGCTTGATGGACAGTTTAGTATACTTAATGTTTTCTTTGTTCACTTCGTAAGCATTTGATCTCTAAGTGTGTTCTTTATATTCTTGCATTGGTTTTATATATTTGTTTTTTTTGGTTCAGGTGCGTTGCTTTCGCGGTCGATGGAGCATGGAATTGGGTTTGCATTGCGCTGCACACATCGGTATGAACTAATCTCGAAATTTTGTTGTTTCTTCGTTCAAATGAGGTGGATAACGTGTGGGATCGGTTGCTTACCACAATTACACATTGTTGTTTATTGCGTGTTGATGTTAGTGATTTAAGTCCTTTTCGTTTAAGTAAACAAGAATACAGAATCAGAGTTGTTGTTTTAGAAGCGACGCAACGGGTGCAAAGTTTCCTTTTTTGGTTACGAAGTGCAAATGTTCCTAAAAGAAGATCATTTTCTACATCGGATACGTGCATGGCTACTTTCAGTGTTATCTTACCTCCGGTATCCAACTTGAATTTCACTATTCGGCGGCCATTTAGAACTGTCGAAGATTCATTTATTTGTGCCTGTTTCCTTTGCGCAAATATTTCGGTAAACCTATACCCACCGATGTAAACACTCGAAGAGGCGCGTCCACTCCTTCTGTTTCGAGCAGTTTTGTCTTCCTTGCTCTACTTTCAGCATATGTGTCGCAAGATTTGATTACTCGCCGGGATTTGACATTTACTGACCACTGTCTTTCGGTGTAGATTTCGAGCTTCGATTCCAATCGTGAAAGTGTTACAAAGACCTGGAATCGTGCACGTCGAAAAGATGGCCGCCAGTGGTTCATCTACTTCATCAAACGAAATTTCAACTTGTCCACGATTTCAACAAATTTTCGTTGATATTTCGTGGATATCATCACCGTATCGTAATTTAGATAAAGTTAGTGTACGCTTAACTGGCAAACTGCATGTACATACATTGGAAAGTTTGTGCCCTTTCTAAAGAAGCACGTACTGATAGAAGAAAAGCTTGCGTTGCCTTCGCTCTCCTATTTGCATCTTTTCATTTTGCAATGGTTGCAAGCAACCTTCCACTTTTTGCAGCACATTTGAATATTTCAAGTGTCGAAATTTGTCCTTTTGAAGTAATGGATTTTAACGGTGGTTTTCATGTTCAGATTTTTGTCATAAAAGTTTTCCTTTTTTTTCTTGGAAGCTTTCTTACTACTAAAAAATTATATTTTAGGATTGACAACTCTCTTCATTTTGCTGAGCGCACAATAGAGTCTAGGGTCTATATCGTAAAGCACTTGTGGTGCAAAGGTATATTCAACTTCTTGCAGATGTATGCAACACTCCGAAGAACTTAGGATAGAGCCATTTTCTATTATGCCAATGAGATATTCTGAAGCACTTTCTTCATCTCTCTGGTATTCTTGTACTCAACTTGGAGATCGCGAAGCAATTTCGATAGATACTGGTCGAGAGGGAGCAAGCAATATTTCGATTGTGCTCGGGTTTGGATTTTTATTAGAAGAAGATATTTCAACGTGTTTTTAAAAACCTCAAATAATGCTTGGTATTTTTCAATTCTTGGCGGTTTTAATTTTGAATTTCTTAACAATTACAGAATAAATATTTTTAATTTGGATGAAAAGTAAGCCATTACCAGAATGAGATCTATCATTCCAGGTATTTGTCGTGAAGCACGATGGGCGTTTTCGCAACCAACACGAAATGAACCGACCACGTTTATCTGTTGTTCTTCTCTTAAAGCAATTAGAATGAAAGCAACTCACGTTAGGTAACAGATCCCAGAACAACGCAGTATGAAAGATTCAGAAGTAATTACTGACTATTCCCGCGAAACAGCGCTATGGGCTCACTTTACGGGATTGTTAGTAGAGGGAAAGCATTTGCAGAGTTAAAGAAAGTTACCCTTAGCAATCGAAGAGTTATTATTTCGCAGAATAGCGCTTACCTGAGTCGACGCTTGGTCTGCTTCTTTCTCCAAGGGTCACGGCTGAAGCCAGTAAATCCTTGCCTGGTAACAACTTCAAAGTAGGTGGCGAATGCATCCTCTAAAACCTTTACGAATTCTCTTTAACGCGAGACTTCCACTTTTCTTTGTTGCCGGCCAATTTTCATTACCCGCCTACAGCGTAATACGGCACCCACATAATGGGCCAACAGCATAAACGATCGCAAATCATAATTTGCATTAATTATCTCTTCAATAATTTGGACATTGTTAACGAATGTTACGGAATTTCAATGTTTATTAATTTTTACAAATACGTTTTTCCTAACATTATATTTCGCTGGTTATCGAGAGAAGGAAATACGACGTACGGGGGACCAATCACTGAGAGTATGGATATGACACATCTTATTTATACTCCATCAATGGGCGAAGCAAAGCAAATTTTATGAAAATAATCAAAGTAAAAAGATTAGATATATTTTTATCGCATATGTTAACGTATGCTTTGTGACAGAGATACATAAGAAAACTTTTTAACCAAATGTGGTTAGAAACATATGGAAGACCATCGTAAACTGTCACAATAAAACGCAATCAAGTTAAATCCAAATGTTGACTGGGGTTTGTATAAAAATCTTCTCATAATAAGATAAGTAAAATATTCATATATATATGCATAAGATATTGAAGTTCGTAGATTTAATATACTTAAGCATATTTGATATGTAAGGAAATCCTAATATGTATAATAAATACAAAAAGCAGGATGTTCTCTGTATCAGAGGTTTGTGTGGAAAAAAATTACTAAAAAAAGATATTCTCTGAAAGGTTTTTGTGCGGTTTTATAACTTTATTGACCATCAGCTTGCTTTGTTGTGTGTAAGAACAAATGTAAAAAACAGAATGAAATACGTTTATCGGCGAACTAAGAAGTGAAGATATACCAACTTACGTACTAGCTAATGTTCATTTTGTGTTCATTTTTTTCCGGGTTAAGAAGTTCCAACGTTGTAGATGCATGCTTAGCTGTTGCTGTTTAGAATGATGTTTTGAACTATTCCGCAGATTGTTTCCTACTAAAATTTTCTACAAGGACTTTGAAATCCGAGAAACATAGGACTTCAAGTGTATTATAATTGGAAATGTTTGGAAAACGTTTATTTCAAAACTTTTATAAAATATCCGTTTGAATATTAACTTCGTGGCATCGTAGTAAAACTTACCCCCTTGCAAGATAAATCGATTATCCCTAGACTAGAGTTGAAACCAATTACTTTACTTTACTTTTCTATGTAGATTTGTTCTGCAGGATATTTTGTTTCCGTTCTATTTCCGTGAAGGCATGAAAATGTGTAGTTGTGTTGTTGTCTATACCTTCTCAATTCTCCTCGAATTGGCTTCTTAAGCTATTTTTATAACGCTTATGTGCTTATAAAGTAATGGACGTTTTTCAGTTTATAAATTATGTAAAGCGGTTTTATCTTTTTGTAAAGGACTTTAAATTTCCAAATTATGTAAATTCCAATTTATGTAATGACTGGTAGATTATAAATGTATGTGTAGTAAAAATCCTTATTATTCAGCACCAAAAAGGAGCATCGATTGGGTCAAAATGATAGGCTGTGTCACGCAAGTCGTGCAAAAATGTTGGATAGAATTTGAAACCCCAGCTTAAAAACGAGTTAGGCTAAATTTGAAAAGACGCAATTTTTTTCCGTACTCTTATGTTGATTTATTATTCGCAAAGAAGCATCCATCAGGGACGATCAATGTATAATAATCTCTTTCAAGGCATGTAGCGCTTTCTGGCTAACACAAGTTAGCAGAACGGAAATATGTAAGTAAATCGATTTGCCCTGATTCTGGGATCGTTTTTCGAGATGATTCCTATAGTATTTATCTTCTTAAACCACTTTTTCTCAGGCTCCATTGTACTCATATCTTCTAGTTGGACTTTTCACGATGCCTGTAGCATGTGATGGTGAGTATCATCATGAGTAGCATGAGTGGTGAGTTAAATTGCATTATTGGCAAAACTTCGTGGCTTTCCGACCATTAATTTACTAATTACACTTGCTTTAGTGACAATAGTTTTGTTTTTGTGAAACCATCGAAAAATTTAAATTTTGTGTAATCGTCAACTAACGGTCGAAATGTTACGAAATTTTGATGCATTACATGGGCTCATTCATAGGCACATTTATGTGTACATAATGCCGTTTTAGAGAACAGACGTGAATGTGTAGATGTCTTATTTGTGGTTGAACTGATAAGAAGTAATATACGCTCTTCCTAGGCAATATCTCTTTTATTCTCCTTAGTAAGTGTACTAGGCATTATTTGCCCATTAGGCTATCCCATCACAGCCCTAATTTCCTTTTCGGATACGTTCTTAGTTGTACATTGAGAGACGAAATATGATTGATATAAACTTGTTGCGACATTGATTAATGCAACTTTCCGGTTTTGTAGTACACTATCTTGTATAAGCGACTAAATAAATATGTGTTTGTGAACTTGTGAACTGTAAGAGGTATCATTGAAGTTGTTGTCCTTCCGACTACAATAATAGTTGTTAGTTTGATCACGGGTTGGCTAAGAACGTTATATTTGTAGCGAACATCTTTATTCAATAAATGAATAAATATCGTATACCTCGGGGAATCATATGAGAAGCTCTTGCTGAACTTGAGCTTGGTTCTGCTGTGCCCAATTGAAAGTCGGACAGATCGAGTT
This sequence comes from Glossina morsitans morsitans, assembly GCA_001077435.1. NCBI lineage: Eukaryota > Metazoa > Arthropoda > Insecta > Diptera > Glossinidae > Glossina > Glossina morsitans. The sequence goes on along the minus strand of CCAG010023826.1, from coordinate 26,720 downwards.
ATTCAACTATTTTCAAGCTTTTTTGAATGAGTTTATGCTATTCATACGTCACAGCTCTTACGTATATGTTTAAGTAAAGATTTACTAGGTTGCATTCGCGATTCGCGTGCGAAATTTCCTTTACTATACAAAACTTAGGTGAAACGTTTCGTTGAACGAATTTTCTATAGTAGCGAAACGCAGAATATTCGAAAGTTTGCTACACAAAAGCAGCTCTGAATGCAAAATAATAGGTTGCGAATAGGATTTAAGCGTAGCACTAATAACTTGGTATAATTTTGCTTAAAAAATTGTGTGTGTAGCTCTTACATGCTTACACGCTACATGAATGCCTTGATTAGCATGGCGTAGGCGGTGTATATGTGATATATGACGTGTATGAATGGCTACGTACAGGACCTCTGTTCATTATGATCATTTCGCCCCATATTATCAATAAGATAAAAGAAGAAATTAATTTTCTCTCTCATACATTGAACCCAATCTCATAGAAAACGGTAATGAATATCTTCGAATTAATAAATTCTACTCATTTTGGTACGCAATTGGTGGTAATAAAAAGAAATGTTTGTATCAAATTTCTGCTGTTCATTTCAATTTTTGTAACATGAATTTACCACCTTTGAATATATATATATATATATATATATACATGTGCATGTATGTGTATGAATGTAAAAGCAACAACAAAATTAATGAGAAAATTTAACACACAAAACGTACGTAAATTGAGGATTAAGTGCGTATGACATTATGACAATTATGTGAATGTCATTGGTTCATGTTATGATGTTGTTAATGCGTATGTCCACATGTATAAATTACACCAATATATAGTTCACATACATACGTATATATGACGTGTTTACGGAAATGAGAAAACGAGACAGACACACGAAATAATGAATAATGAGATTTTCAAGTAAAAGATGTGTAATTTGTATTATTACATAACACAATATAAGGCAAAACAAAGCAAAACCCATGCACACGATACTTACATACGATACTTACACAAGCCCAAGATGTATGCGCTTGTATGTTTGTGTGTTAATGTTTGTTAGTACATATAAACTACACAATTGAGAATAAATTCTATATTAGAGCAAGCACTTTATAGAGAAAGAGAAACATGATGATGGTGATGACGATGACGATGATGATGATGAGGATGATGTAGTTCAGCATGTTGCTTGTTTGTTTGTGTATTCGCAAATGCATTAAATATTGTATTTTGAATGTTTATATTCCTTTCTGCTTGTAAGTATGTCTATCATATTGTGTACATACAAACATTGTTCATAAAGAACAATTTGCATTGTATGCAATTTCCGTTTTCTGAATTTTATTTTCATTTTAATGTATTTCAATGCAATTGAATTGAATTCAGTCGGAGTAAATGATGCTGTACTGCAATCTAATTTAACATATGGCAGAATATTTTTTTTTTGTTTTTTTTTTTTTTTTTTGATTTTTACCGAATAAGTGATGATGGGGTGAATTCTTCTTGTGTGCCTGTGTTGCTTACATGTTATATGGGAACGAGAAAGATGCGCAACCGTGTGCGCGTTGTGCTGTGTAATTGAAATTTTCTCTTACATCTTCACACGATATTTGTTGTTGTCGTTTTGTCGTTCGCCTGCCTGCTGCTATGTAAATGTAAACTAACTGTCAATGAAAACATTCTTTTATACGCTGTTAAATTAAATATTTATTTAGAAAATTTAATTGGCGAACATTATGCCGAATAATATTATTACTTCATTTTTTATTTACATGTTTCAATAGAGTTACTTTTCATCATCATTATACGTATATGCATATACGTATATATGTATATATATATATATAAATGAATTTATATTTCATTGATATTGTTTAGAGGAGTAAGTTTCACACTATCAGTTCCATGCTATTATCCATGACTATGTAAGCACTATGACGTCGCTTTAATGGCCATATTGTAGCTGCAAATAAATTGGTTTGAAAAAAAAGAAAAAACAAAACACATAAAATTAATTAAACTTCCAAAGCAACAGTTTTCTGTTTTCGTTAAAGTTTTATTTCGATATTTATTTTATATATTTTTAAGATTTCCTTTAAAGTTTATTAATTTTTTTATTACATTTTTTTGCATTTTCATTTTTCATTATATATCTACATATATAGGTATATGTTCTTTTGTTGGGTGTATGGCAGTTATAAGATTATTTAAAGTGTAGTTCTTTCATTTAGCGATACTTTCTCTAAAAATTCTCTTTTTTCATTCGTTTATATATCATATTCTTTTTACAGTTAACAGCCCTATTAAAAAAAAAGAATTTTTTTTCAATAACTTATTACTTGCTAAATAGGTCTTAAAGATTTTTTTGTGAGTGTTTTCTTAACCTTCTATATTTCATTCAAAGATTATTCCTGCTTTCTTTTCATTTTGTGTAGAGATTTATTTTATAATTTTATATATTTTATACCCACCATCCAGAATTTTGAAAGTTTGTTGAATGTTATTGCGTTTTTTATGTTCTTGATGTTTCCTAACGTTTATCTATCGTATTCATCCTTAATTAACAATGAGATTTTAAAGCGATTTAATCTTCTTTGTCTATGCTTCTGTACGTCCATTTCCTTGTCTATGGGTTTTTTCGTACATCCATCCACGGGAAGGATAGTGGAGTCAAGAATTTCTAAGCACAGATATATGTAATAGTAGCAATTTAAAGACTTTATTTAATTGGGGTCCTCTTTTGTTAGTGAAAATTACGTGACAGGAAATCTTGCCTGGCATTCTTTGTTTTCATCTATCTAAGCAATGAAGAAGCCTTCCGTCCTAATTTCTATTGAGTGTAATCCCGAATTCTCCGAGTATTCTGCGCATTAGAGAAGCCTGGTAGTTGATAGTCGCGAATACCATGCCAAGGTTCGAATGTTCATATCAAATCATATCTCAGTGTCTCTGTTTCTTTTTCCCCGTTTATCTCTGACCGCCATCGTGTTGCGCGTATAGAGAATGTATGTCTTTTTAAGTGACACAATCCACTTTTTAAGAGTGTGTACACTTTACTTTCTTGAGCTTAAAAAAAAGGACTTCAAAAATGCAAATTTTTCGTTATGACTTTGCCACGATACGATATGTATATATATACATATAAAATACAATACAAATTATTATATAAAATACAAGGCTATCTGAAAACTTCAAATAGTTCGAAACAGCGCTTAGCTCGCATTCAGCGACAATATTTGGAGTTTATGTAAAACTTAATGAATTCATTTACCTATGTTCGTGTGTGCATTCATTTGAAAACACTCTCACAAGATACGACATTATCGCGCTTTGCAATATAGTGGTAGCTCCACGTCAAAGTCTCCTTGGGCTTTATATTATATTTTATGTGATCTTGGCTGAGTGTATTCAATGTGCGTTTGTTAAGCATCGACTCTGTGGAACTGTGCACGAAGACACACTTCTTGTGACAAATGCAAGTCTTCATGGCTAATAACAAGCACGGCATATTGAAAGCCTCTCTTGTGTTGCGAAACAATCATTTAGCAGTGCTATTGACAATAACTAACTCAACTAACTGGAGGAAAACATGCCCAATATAAAATAAGTTGATTGCGTCAAGATATTCTGGAAGCTCTAAACTACCATATTTACCAGGCATTTTCTCCTGATAGCTACTAATTTTGAAGAATGTTTCAAAAGTCTATTTCAGCATCGCTTATATTCTTAGGACACTCTCAAATCATCCCTTCTTCGGTGGATGGTGTCAAAACTCGTACTGTTGAAAGAAAGAGGCAGTATTCATATGCTATAAAAAGATGGGCTAGCAATGCATAACATTCTGACTAGCCAACACGTTGTTCACAATACACCCCGATTTGTATCAAAAAATAGACTCAAATTAAGGCAAATTTGCAATAATTAAGAAAAATCTTTCGAGATTTATTTTCCCCATCGGGTGGACGTCTCATGAAATTCGCCTTAAAGCGAATAGAATTTCAATTGTTTGTTTCCGCAAAGTATGCGATAGTGTTCCTATCTCCACAACAGTTCCATATTCTTTAAAAAAAAAAGCTAATGCATTACTCTTCTATTAGTAGTTCGCTGCTCTAGTTTAGTCTCTACATAAGTTCATTAGCTTCTGCTCTATTCATTGTTTATTCCATTTTTAATTTTTTTTTTGTTTTTTGTTATAAATATATATATAATATAAATTACGAGTCTATCTGAATTATTTACAAGTCATTATTCACAAGTTTTCCTTTTTGTGTACGCAACTGGGCAAGAAATTTTTATTGTTTAAAGTTGGCTTCAAACGCCATTAGAATAATGGCTAAGATATGCTTAATAATGCAATCGAATGTTTTAGCTTTTTTTTCATTTTTCTTTAATATTTCGGTTTGCTATGCTTTGGTAAAAGTAAGGAAGAAATAACAATTCAGTGATGATTCCACATTGCGAGTTTTGCAAATTGAAAAGTATTTCGTTTGCATCAGATCACTGTCTTATTCGTTGTAATTAGAAATTTGTTTGATTTTCGTATTCGTCTCATGAATTTATAAAAGCAATCTATCTCTGAAGCAAATATTAAACTTGGGCCCTTTCTTCGCTTAACCGAGAACATGATGTTTAGTGTGTTTACTTACAAACAAAAACAATAAAAAAATCTTTTTATTTATCTTTTAACCACAACAAGAAAGATCACATTCATAACTGTACATAGTTATACAATATTTTTGCTTTATATGTGAGTATAATTTTGTATGTATTAGTTAGTTATCTATAGCATATATAGTCAATTCTATGTAATTTACTATACCTATGTCTTCTCTCCTTTCATTTACTCCTAACGTAGATATTCTTATTCCGTCATTTTGCTCGCACTACATCAATAGACTGTGTTATTAACCGACGTGCTTTTTTTGTTTTGTTCGTATTATTACAGTGGTTGTGAAGTTACACGTGAGCACTAGAGCTGAAACTACTGAAATACTTATTACTATGACTAGACGCGGGATTATCACTAGCGGTGGTGACATTATTGAGTACTGAGCTATTGCTGTGATTATTATGACTACTACTATGATGACTATTGTGAATACTGCTAGAGGGAGCGGTGGTGTTTGAATTGTAGGAATTTGTTTGGTTTATGGTTTGATTATGATTGGGAGAGGGCTGTAGAATTAAAAGCGGCTTGTCACCTGCAGCATGAGAATAGGAGGGAGGTGCTTGTTGTTGCTGTTGCTGCTGATCTCTAAACGCTTGATAAGCATCTGAAGATACGGTCGACCAAGTGCCATCCTTGGATTTTATATATAAATGTTGTTTACTGGGTAGCTTATTACCGAAATGATAATCGCTGGTAGCTATGGAAGAACTAGAAGCCCAATCGTTTAACAATTGATTGGTAGAGTTACTACTAAAACCGGTAAAGTCATTGTCATTGTTCGCCGAGCTACTATCGTTGTGTGTGTTAGTTAGAAAATCCAAGTGCGAAACAGTATTGTGGCTGTTGTGGTTGTTTGTACGGCTTTGGTTTGCAGTAGGTCCCGTTTGCGATTTATTGTTGTATAAACTGCCAAAGTTGATGTTGTTCTCACTTTTGAACATCTTGGGATTACGAGGACGTTTCAATGTGCCAACACCACCACCAGTGATCATTTGTGCAGCCAATGTCGTGTTGGCATAAGCACCAAGACCCTGTTTTAAAACATTACTAGCCACCAAAAGTTGCTGATGTTGTTGCTGCCGCTGACTTTGCATGCTATTGCTATTAAAGGGATTGAGACGTGTCGGCACTAAGGGCTCGTTATTCATCAGGTCAAAACGGTTTTCGGTAATGTTAATTTTCTGGCTACCATTGCCTTTTAAATTTTTTGTTATTTTTTTCCCATACGTCGCTTTTACTGGCGAAGTACTCAATATTGCCGTGGAGGCTGTGCTGGCTGTCATTTTACCGGGCAGTGCTAACATACTGTTGCTAAAGGGATTACTTTCGTGCACTGCACCTGCAGCATCGCTTATTATTCCTATTTCATTGCCAGTGCTTTCAACACCCGCAGCATAATGATGACTGGGTGGTGCTGAATACGTACCCGATGAAATGCTGTCCGACGTTGTTGTTGTTGTTATTGTGGAACGATAATCATCGTTGACATAGCTGTTATGAAGTGTTAGGGAATTTTTCTGTTGGCCAAAACTTCCAATACTGCCACCGCCTGCTCCTCCAAGCTCTCTAGCATTATTTCTGATATTATCCGCATTCGCTGTCGTTGTTGTTGCTATTGCTATGTTACTCATTGTCGTATTATTTACATTTCCTGTTGTCGATGTTGTTGTCGCCGCCGACGACGATAATGATGATGTAGATGCTACTGTTGTTGCAGATGCTGATACTGTTGTCGCATAACGATTTTGGTACAGTTTTGCATTTGCCACAAGATTTGTTGTTGCATATGCACCACAGCTATCATAGAGTGAGGCATTATTGTTTGAGGTTTGTTGCACAGCATCATATGCACTTCCGTTTGTCGTTGCCAGCCCATTTACAGTTGACGCTGCCGTCGTCACACCGCCATTGCTGCCATTCGAACTATTGGGATTTTTAAATGTTGAGCATGCAACTTCCGCATAATCAGGCATGTTAAGTGGAGTTAATCTGCAAAATATAATAGTAAAACGGGGAAAATAACAAAAAAGGTTAGCCGTTATTCTAAAATCATTATTTTAACATGTCTAGGGAACCGTTATCGTATCATTATTAGTCTAAAAAATTTCCAATATTTTTAAAATCATGTCTACTATTTTGTTTTCATAAAAAAACAAATTCCACATTTTACTTGGCTTCATTATACTACTCAACTCTTTTTAGCTTTTACAGTATATTGTTCATCTCTCTTTACTAATTAAAAAAAACCCTTGAAAATTTAACACTTCTTGCAGAATTATAAGTATACTCGAAAACCAGCTGAAGTAAAACAAATGGCAGAGCGGCAGCGAGAGCAAGGAGTGTAAAGCAAAATGTATCATCACACCATCATAAGTAATAGTAAGAAACAGTTTCTTCTTCTTGAAGTGGGCAATCAATTACAGAAATTATATAACGAAAAATTTCAACCACAAAACTCAAGAATGATAAAACAAAAGAATTTTCTCGAAAATGCACTCAAAATTATATGAGAGAAATCTTTACATATTTTATATTCTAATATTAAATAAATAAAAAAAAAAAATATTAGTTCACTTTTTTATTTTTTCGGGATATATTGAACTATTTATCTAATTGAAAAACCCAATTACGAACAATTAGTTCAGTTATTATCGAGGTTTATTACCATTTTTAGACAAAAAACGCAACTTTTGCCCCTCCTTTGATTGTAACGAAGAAAAATAGTGAAGGCTGCAAACGTGATCGGAAACAAAACCAGTAATTTTTTCTTTCCCTAAGGAAACTACATTAAGTTTTGCTTAGAGTATTAAACTTAGCTTCTAAATTTAGTCTTGGGATGAAGTGTATAACTTAGCTAAATGATGGGAAACTCGTTCATAATAAATCGTCAAAAACTCATAAATAAATACCCTATCGAAGCCCTTATGATATATATTTCCTTTATAGGACATTAGCTGTTTTTCTAAAAGAGGACGTAAGCCCTCTGTGACATTTGGTTTGCACTTATGTCAACTTTCAAGATCCTCTATAAAAGCAAATTTAAAGGTAACGCCGTCTTACTGATTATATCCTATATAAAAAACGGCACAAGGGTATATTAAGTTTGTGCGGGTATGTATAATATTCAGAAGGAGATGTGGTATACCCACTTTTCAGTCCACCGATCGATTCAGAATCACTTTTTAAATCGATCTAAGTTTGTTTGTCCGTCAGGTTTTCTTGCGTTCAATCTGCAGATCGCAATTTTTGACCAAAACACGAAAACTATTAAAAATGGTTCGGATCAGCTCACATTTTCGACCACTTCCTATATGACGCCTTATTCTGAAAAGACATTATATGAACAACTGCTGGGTGGGGTAGGGTATTTAATGGTGGACTGTAGCCCACAATAATTTTTTACTTGTTTTGGTATTGATTGAATTCGTTTTAAGAAGGCGCACATGGATTTAATCGAAAGACAAAACAAGTAACAGCTAGTGAATGTTTTCTTGTGACTGACAATGAACAGGCTCCCAACACTAAACACGCATAGTCTTGTTTGGATGGTTCTGGACTGACACTTTCGATATGGAGGATAGAAATCGCATACGGCTTAACGAAAAAAATAATAATACTGAATTAATAGACATATTGGATGAAACCTGTAATGAAGGGAACTATCAACGTGGTGTGATGACAAAAAAGCAAAAAACACAGGTCTGCTTTGCCAAAAAACAGGGTGATTTTTCAGCAAACCATCGCTCGGCAACGTTGTACATTAGTACTGCAAAGCATTAGCGCAAACCGCAGCACATTCGGAATGCCCCCTTTTTATTTTCCAGGAATTCTTTTCCTTGATCGATAGATGTTTTGTGCGGATTTGTTGTCGCTATGATAATTGCTAAAAAAGTTGTTGTTGTACGCGTCGCCAGACTTCATGAAGAAGGTATGCAGCATGTTATGGTTAATGCTTCGGATAAAAGATTTTCCGATGAAGCTTTCGGACTTATTTATAGAAATATTATAAGGCTTCTGAAAATTAAATTGACCAGAAACTGATCAGACTTGGCAAATATAGTCAAATCAATTGTGTTGTTAACGTTGGCTAAGTTATTTTTTGTTGGAATTTCATCACTTTTAACAGATTTAGCTCAACGTTGAGTACAACTACAGTTACTGTAATAGTTTTAATCATTTACCTTTCGTAATCTGGCAAAGGCATTTGGCCCTGTCCCGTAACCTGTGCATAATCTGGAAGCTGTTCCTTTGTTGTACAAGGTGAACCAGTTTGACGCCAAACACCGCCAGTTGGGTCTATCCACACCCCATTTGCGTTTAAAGGTAGTGTAGGGAACTTGCGTACGGCTCCAATTGCATGATTTCCTTAGATAAAAAAGTATCAAGAAATTTGGTAAATAAGAATACAAGCAATTTAAAAATTTAGCAATGAAGGCACAGCACGATTTCTTTACTTCCTGGGTTAACGCTGTCTAAAGAGCGGTAAAAAAAAGAATAAATTGTGCATTGAAAAATTCGAACCCTTTAAAAGAAAATCCGAAAGGCTAATCACTTTTTTATGATTGGTAATAAAAAAATAAAAAACTTCTACTTATCGCAAAAAACAATTGACAAATGAAATTAATTCTTTTTTATCAATATTTTCAACCTCTTATCATTTGGCAACACTTTGAAACGTGATGGTGTTTTATCGCGTCTGACGCGATACTGTCTCTTCATAGTTCTAATGTTGTATAATATCACTCCTTAAAAAATTAAAAGTACATAGTCCGAAGATGGTCACAATTGTTGGATTCATCCATTCATTAGCAGATAAGTTCATTCTGATCACATGAGTTACTGCTACAAGAACTCGGCTTCGGATGTAACAATTTGTAGACGATTCTCATAGAAATTAATGAAAAGCATTATAAGGTGCGCACGAGTAAGAGCAATAGTGGTTGTAGGTATTCTTACAGACAAACGTTAGACTACTGCGTAATTGTCTCTTTTTGTCATAAACCATGAAATGACATTAATCTACAGTTACGAGTGCGCCCTTAGTCCGTGGCAATAAAGCAGAGTGATTAACGTGAGCTCTACCTGACAGATGGACAAAACCTTCCAATAAACACCGGAAGTCACTGTGAATGGGTGAGTGATCGTGTGAGAGAGACTATAGGAAAATGGTTTTTTTTATAATTCATATTTAATCGCGATTTCGAAATGCGGTCAATGGCAACGTCAATTGTACGCATAATAAGCTGGGTCGTCAAGGATGAACTGTGTGTAGGTAATATTGTACATAACACGTTATATAATAACACGTCTAAGGGGCCTTGTGGAAGTACAGATATCGAAGTCTTTTTTAGGGTACCATTCCAATAGAAGTATGTAGATGGATATCTAGAGAATACTTTTGAATTCACGCTGTTACCTCACGCGTTGACAAAGATCATGTATAGCCAATGAAATTTTCTTTGACGCAATAAAAATAATTAAAATTAATGGAAGATTTTTTTTGCCTTTGAAAAACAAATTTTCCACAAACACACATGCGCTTAAATGCAAACTTACCGTGTAAGCTGCCTAATGATGTTTGCTTGATAAATTGATAACGTTTAATTAGGACCAAAACGCCAAACAGAAATACAATGATTGCTATAATTGAGCCCAGTAAAACGATAAACCACGTTTGTGTCAGAAAGTCATCGGCTATATCGCGATTGATGGGATATCTGAACACGTCGAGACACATGCATATAAAGCCCCCAAACATACAAAGAGAATAGATAAAACAAAAGAAATCAGTATGATCGTATGTGTATGCATTCATAGATATGTTGATGTATTTGTGCGTGTGAGCATGTTAGTGACATTAATAGGAATAACGAACGAACACACTTTGAATTGTATTGTTTGTTGTATTGTTTTAAACCAGTGTGCTGCCCTGATAGATATTAGGTATGCACAATAACTACAACGACAACAACAATAGCACTAACAAAAATTTTAGCCACAACCTCAACAATAATAATAATAGCAACAACAAATTAACGAACCTGGTGTAGCCGGTGTCCAATGATTGTGTGCGTGGATCCATACGCAATATGGCTGGTTTACTGAATGGACCAACACCCACTTTTGTGGCTGCGGCCACAGCAATGTAGTATGTGACGCCTGTGGTGAGATTGGCCAACAATAGAGTCGGTGAGCTGGCATCAATTGTCATGTTTTTGTAGATACGTGTGGTATTATGCGAATCCAGGCCTTTGACAATAACATTGTAGCTGGTTAATATGCCTGCATGTCATGCATACGGAGAAAGAGAGAATAATAAATTACTTTTGATTAAGTTAAAAGAGAATAAATTCATAGAAAAACCCAACAACAAAGGCATGGAAATGTACAAAATTTTATTCATTTATTTATTTATTTAGTATTTTTGTTTTTTGCTTTCTTTTGTTTTTGAGCAGAAAAAATGCTAATGCCTTAATGTTACGCACCATTACGTGTTTTGTTCGGATAGGGTGGCTGCCATTTCAAAAATACAGAGCTGCGATTAAACTGTATAGCCTCCATGCCATAAGGTGGTGATTCCGGAACTATACATAAAAGATAAGTAAATCAAAGATTATTTTAAATTTTTTGAAATTTTTAATGTGCTCTCATACATATTATTTAAAAGCTTCACTAAGGGATTATATAAAATATTAGTGATTTTCTACATCACACATCTACTTTATACTTTGCTCTTCCTCTTCTTTATCAAGTTTTATCCGTTTTAACTTACCATCCTCCATTGTTGTGGCATAACGTGCGTTAGATGGTTTTCCTATGACGCTCTTATAAAATGGCACAAGAAAAAACTCATATTTGCTGGCTTTCTGTAAGCCATTCACTGTGCAAGCAGTGGCACCACCGCCTGCGTTCAATACCGTCATCATTTTGTATTCGGCTGAATGTAGTTCACGTGCATATATGTAAAAGCCTTCAATGTATTGGTCACTATCAATATCCCATGCTAGTCGTACGGTGGTAGAATCGGAAGCATTTGCTTCCAGCAATTCAATGACATCATTTGTTTGCAGCAGAGTTTCCACTTCGACAAGCATAACATCATCTCGCCCACTACGTCCGTTGGTGTTACCAGCACTACCACGGTGTCCTCTCTGTATTAATTGCCCAGCAGTAATTGGCTCCGAAATGGGTGAGGGGGGCGAGAAGCCCAATGCATTCTCAGCTCGTACAATGAATATATATGCTGCACCATTTGTCAATCCATCAACTGTATAAATAGGCTCAGTCAATCGTGACGCAATTGGTATCCAAGTTTTGCTTTTGTTTGTCGAGAACATTTCTACTGAATAGCCCAACAGCGGAGAAGCACCTGCCTTATCGCTTGTGGGCCATACAATAGTTAAAGCATTAGCAGAAGCATTTAATACTTTCGGTTGGCCAGGCGCGGAGGGGCATTTGCTTTGCTCAGGTGCTCTGTAGAATTTTATATTAGGATTTGTTGGTACTTCTATGCGTAGATAACCACTCCATGTGGATTTGCCTGTGCGACTACTTGCCACACATGTGTAAAGACCTTGGTCTTGTTGTCTATCCAAGTCAGAAATTATTAAATCGCCTGCACTGGTTATGTTAATCTTTACGCTAGGATGTACTGGTATACCATCCCGAAACCATGAAATAGTGGGATTAGGTAAACCAATTGCTTTACAATGTAGTGTAGCCATAGATTTAACGGGTAATGTTTGATTAACTGGTCCCATTATTATGATAGGTGGAGGTCGATCCTCTTGCGAGTCCAACGTCAATTGAGCTCTCGTTGTTATGGTTGCCACCTCATTCATGGCGTTACAAACTATCACCAAATCTTTGTCACTACGATCGAACTTGGTCAGAGTTAATATTGAATGACCATCTTCGGTGTTTATACTTTGAAATCTATCTAAAGGAGGTGCTCCGGGAAATATAATTGATTTATTATTTTTAATGGTCCAAAATATGGTGGGTCTGGGGTTACCGGTAGCACGACATTCAAATGAGGTATCGGCACCTAATTCTACAGATTTACTCGTAGGACGTTGTATAAATTTTGGCGGTGCTATGTGACGGAAGCAAAAGTGTGGAGCTCAATTAGTACAGGTGAACTACACGACTAGCGTTTAAATGACGAGCGGAATAACTACAAAGAAACTACTACATACCATAAACTGTTAATGTTCCCATAGCCGATATAGCGCCTACGACATTGTCAGCTTCGCAACTATACTCCCCTTCATCAGCCACGGTAACGCGTTCCAAACGCAGGCTACGGTCTTCTAAAACGCTTACACGATCTACAAAAACATGAAAAGTTAACGAGTGTAAAGCTAGTCTGAGCTATTTTTTAATATGTAGAAGAAATAAAAGAATATATCATAACAAGATTAGTCAGAGGTAGCTTATTTGAAATAGTTATCCAGAAAAAAGTAATCATCTCGGATGATACTAATCAATCCAAGTGAAGTCTTTCGAACTGTTGAATGGTTTCGTACACCCTACCCAATTCATTGTAAGAGAATGAATATATCTAAAAATGTGAACAAGAGCTTATTTTGAAGAAACCGATGAATATAAAAACATGTAAACCACAACGCAGAAAATTTACAAATTACTTGGTAGAGAAATTTAAAAGAAAATTTATATACAACTTCTATAAAATGTTTTCGAAGGTGTGAAACGACAGTAACTTAATTATCAAAATTAACAGCTCAATATACGACTGAGCTGCTGCTTGATCTTCTCTATAATTCTTTGGTAGGCCTTCAGCTCCTTGAATGAATTTCTTTTGTACACCTTCAATTTCTTGCTTGAAAGTGGCCATCCTAATTTCGAAACTCGGAAAAAATGAGCGCGAGCGAGTGAATAAGTTGTTTGTTCAATTACCATGCTTCCGATTTTTCGACTACACCATTCACACCACAACAGTGCTCTATCTTTATAGCTATTATATCAGTCAGACTGCCATTAATAAACTTAAAATGCTTATGTCCCTTTAAAGGGAACTATCTAAAACCTGTGGGAACTTTAAGTATGGTTGCTTTTAAGCAGGGATATTGCTTACCGTCGATACATAAAAACGTAGAGTCTGTGATTGTGTGACTAGAAATCTGATTTCTCTTAAAGTTTCCTACACATTTGATTTCCTACTTGCCAGAGCCAATAGGTAAACTATCTTCCCTCCTCAACTTGTATCAAATGAATCGAGTTTCTGTCATCGTATGGAATGAGCTTAAGAATAGACATTCATCCAACTAACATTTTAGAAAGCTTCTTATTAACTAACTCACCTGACAGATATTTTACGGTCGAGTTGAAAGAATAATAACCGCAAGGGATGCGACACGGAAATGTTTCATCTCGCGCTTAACTAACTAATGCGCCTGCTAAAATGGTGGTAGAAAAGATATTTCAATAATCACCTTTCCTTAAAAGTCTTTAAATCATTTATATCCGCAACAATTAATTTTTCCTTTTCGTTTATTATCTCTCAATCATTTCTTTGTTTACCAACTAAATTTATTCTTCCTTGAAATTGTTCACAACCACAAAAAGCAATCTATCTTTTATTGCAATATTCAACTAAGGCTTTTTAGAGTACAACAAATCGAAAATTTGATCACAATGATATTGCGGTTTATACAAATTTTGGTAAAGTCCTTAAAACTTAATATCGGCTTTGGCTTAGTGCGTTATATGTCGCAAGGCAAACGATTGTAGCACATCAGAATACTTAACCTAAATAGTTACAGTTACACTTACCTAATGGCATATTGCCACCAGAAGCCGTACGCAGCCATAAAACATCAGGCATTGGATCTCCGCCAACACGACAAGGAAACGTTACAGAGGAACCTTCTAAAACGGTTTGATCATGAGGGCCCCGTATAATAAATGGCTTAACTGGAAAATTACAATAAACCAAAACGTAAGTATATCAGAAAAGAAATCATTCATTCAAGGTGAAAAACGAATGCATCCCTGTCCCACGTGTGTGTTTGTGTGTATGGTCGTGTGTGGTTGGTAAAGAGATTTATACCGTTGGGAATGGTAATAAATTAAACAAAGCACTTATGATATAAAACCTAAATGACGTTTGAAAACAAATTTGTATGTACTTACTATGAACCTTTAATGTGGCTGTTTTTGATTCTCGTATGCCAACCGGATTTTTGGCTACACATTGATATTGACCCTCGTCACTTTGACGAGTGTCCTGTATGGCCAGATTGCCACCATCAACCAAACGTATGCGTTTTGACGATTCCAAGTCTAAAATTTGGCCATTCCTCTTCCACAATACCATCGGTTCGGGGATACCACGGGGTGCAGCGCATTCTAATAGTGCTGTATCACCTTGTGCTATGCGTGTGTTTTGAGGTTCTAAGCGAAAGTCATCTCGCAATACTAAAATAAAAATAAAGTATAGAAAACCAAAAGAACATAAACAAAAAATGAAAATGTATTGTTGGTAAAGAATTATAGATAGAAAGATTTGTTATGTACACAAAATTGACATGTGACGCACAATAAGTTTATGTCTGCGCTTAAGAGATTAAGAAAAGTAATCTAAGATTTCATATTTTTTGTATTGATTTGTGAAAAACAAAAATCTTTTCATGATTATTTTTTTTTTGACTAAAACTCTAGAAAACTTTATTTATTTTTATTCTATTACTTTTCTTTTGAATTCTAAGACGCGAGCATATTTGTATTTGCTAACGAAATTAAATTGAATAATTTGTAAGTAATGTCTCCCTGTATATGAACATTCAACTCATTTTTAGTTGCTTAATAGTGCTTGAGCCGTATCCTACAAATTTTAGGTTTTAGGGGATTGATTAGATGGGATTGTCTCCCTTTTTTCTTGATAATGCTTTGCCTGTACTTAATAACAATGTTTTCATGTGTTTGATGAGTTCGTAGAACATTTGGGCAAAAGTGAACCTAATATCACAATTGCATTCTTGGGCATGAAATCCTTGCAGTATATAAGACGGATTGTAGTTTTTCTATAATTATAAGTATTGCACTCTTATAAATAAAAATGAACTTTTTTTTAGATAAACTTTTATTATGTAATTTCATTATTCGCTACAGGGCATGTGATCGATATAAGCGTTTAGTAGGTTTTTGTATTATAACGATCGATTCAGAACCACTTTCTGATCTAACCTTGTCTGTCCGCCGTTTCTTCTTGTTACCTTGTGTTCAAACTACAGGTCGATTTTGATGAAATTTAATACACCAACACGTTTTGAATTAAGGACGCACGCTATTGAAAGTAATTGCAGTCAGACGGCTTTTGCGACCATTTCTCATACAAAGCCTTGTATTGAAAACTCGTTATACGAATGACTATATTAAAAGAATTGTTGTAGGTTATCCAATGCTGCGCAGTGTCGCGCTACAGAGTTTTTACTTCTTTTATATTTACTGTGATGTGCCTCATTACAATGTGAACATGTTTGTACTAGAGCACAAGCAAGTACAGACGTGTTTCAGGCGTTTTTCCGTATTCTGCAAGTGAGGACGCCTTGTTCTCATTTTACACGCCTCCTTTATCTATTTCGTAGTATTAACGTACACAATTGTTTGATTACTTTCCGTGCAGCAGTTTTGAAAACCAAAAATAATCGAATGCGACCTTGTAATCCTAAGTGGAACTAGAGATCTTTTATTTCATAAAAAGCTAAAGTTAAGATGCTTAGTAATACTAAGATGTTTTCCCATCAAGAAGTATCCCGAAAATTTAAGGTCCCCGAAGATAGAATGGAACGCATGAAGCAGAAAGTTGATTGTCTCACAATTTGCTCAGGACACACCTTATTGATACCGAATATCTATTGCGATTATCAAGATCGCATATAAGAGTATATATAAGAGTATGTAAGACAGGTTACGATTATCGGCACCAATTTTTTTAAGAGAGACTCTATGAAAAAGGTTAACGTCATTTGCTTTCTTCTTTATCGACACAGGAAAGCAGCAACATCTGCGTTTTACAATTCGTCCAAATCCAAGTAAGTATTACACTCAGGAATCAGGAGCCGTATAGATTATAATTGGGAAGGTTTACTAAGCCAATAAAATAATAAACTGGAAGTTCGGACTAACACATGTCTACACTCAATTTAAGGCTAATTTTAAGCGGATATGAGAGCTAGGAACAGATGCTACAGTCATAAGCTATCGTCGCAAACGTGTTGGGCATAAGGCATATCCTGTAAATGAGTTCTTTAAAAGGATGTAATGCGACAAATAGGCCAGCGACCTAAGTTTTGATTTATAAAATAATGAAGAGAATTGGTTATAGGCGTGTCTTATAATTGCGGTTTGTAATCACAAATCAGAGACAGAAAGACGATTTACTGTTTATTAACCAGTAGGACGTCATATTTCTGGTAATAAAATCTTTGGAATAAACCCTTGGGCTGCTACTTTAAAACATCTATGAAAATTGCAAACAAAACAACACAAGTAGAAAATCGCAAACTTTTAGTTGCGACTTTTTTCTTTTCACTTAAAAGTTACAGTTTTTTTAAATTTAGGGCAAAATTAATTTTAATCAACTGTAAGTTGTAATCTGTAAACTAGTTGTGAGAATGTCATAAAATTTGGACATAAACCGTGCGAAGGCTACTACTTTCCCCAAATCATAAAGGTGTTTCAACTATGATGCCATTTACGTGTCAGACTGGAGACTTATCGAGTGATACGAGAGACATTTTCTTTCAACTTTTCTTTAAATATGTCATATTTCTTCTGATTAAGAGTTGATTTTTGTTTTGCAAGAACTTGGAATAAGTATTAATTTTTTTATTAACAATCTTAAGGACTTGTCAGTGCAGCTTATACATTTCCGTTTTTCATAGCGTTATTAAATGGAAAAAAGTTTATATATTGATTGCTCAAAGTTTATTTCGTCTTCCTTGCATTAAAATTCTTCAGTCCCTAGATTGTGCTGATGACTTAAAGTGGCGACAAGATTTTCATTATTTTTTTTTTTCGATACATTTACTATAATCAATCATTAAATCTGTGATAAACGCTTTTAGATCTTTAGGTTTCTTATGATTTAATAGTAATTTATTTCTCTCTCGTAAATTAATATGCATTAATGACGGTTATCATCAATAATAACTAAATAACTAAGAACATTGGATACCCGGCATTACCCGTTAGTATAATAATAATATTTGATTGTGTGTGCTTTCTTGTTGGATAAAGACCTCAAGATGTATAGGACTAGCAACTATACTAGCAAAAAAACTATACATAGTTATATACTTATAACGACAGACATTCAGAAAACATTCACAGCATTATGTTCTTCGTTCAGGGGAGTTTAGCCTCGCAATACAATAAAAGCGACACTAGAATGTAGACAGTATTTCAGTTGTAACACCATCCCAGCATGGCACCCAAGAAAATGAATCTTGTTATTTTCATTCTTTTTGTCTCTATTTTGATTTTCATTTTACGCTTTTTTCTTTGCTATTTGTGTTTTTCTTTAATTTCACTTTTTCTCATTTTCATTCCGTACCATTTCAGTTCTTATCGAATAAGTTTGAAGGCAATACTGCTGTAGCATAGCACACAGACCCTCATTTCTATTATATAAGTTCAATGTTGAAAGTTGTTGTACAATTTCATTTATATATAACAATGTCAACGACGCAAATGCTTGGAGAAAATGTCTGGCCATTACGTATTATGGAGCAGGAGTAGAATGTGGGTGATATGGTCAATGCATTGAAAATCAAATATAATTTGTTCGGAAAAGTGTGATTGTATGCAGACGCCGGACACGCCGTGTGGGAGGGGGGTGGGGGAGGAAACGAATGTCTAGCGGCGTTAAGCATGACCGACTGGTTAATATTGAAATTGTTGTCAAATATTAAAAGAATTTTTTACAAGGTTTCTAAAACAATGTAGAAAATATAGAATTTAATATGTTTTGCAGGATCTAAGCGATTTTATTGGGATTTTTGTATATATAGTTTTTATATTTGAAAGTCTTTCTAAAGTCGTTGTCTTCTAATGGCCAAGCAAGCTTTTACTGATTTTTTCTTTTTTTTTTTTTCTTTATATATCTGTCAATGATTTAACATTCGTTGCAATCAGATAGGGTTCCTTTTTGCTATGCATAGTAAGGTTTAATATAGTTACACGTAAGGAAACATACAATTGCACTAAATGGTCCTTAGACAGACATTATTGTAATTGATTTTTCTGGTGTAAAAATTTAATCATCGTTTAGACATTATTCTTACGATACTTGGTGTCTCACCCCAACCACCTCTCGCTCTCTTAAATATGGTTGTACTTCGTATGGTTTAAAATGACTTTCACCAAATAATGTCTGGCTTTAGTGTCTGGTTTTACTTCTTTTATATCCTTCCTGCTTCCATCTGCTTTAGCGGTTATAGGTTTACTTTAGTTTAGCAATACATTATCAGTGTCAAGTTAACGTTTAGTCTGTCGCACAAATAATGTTTTATAATTGGATGTAGAACGAACAAAACGAAGAAGAAGAAGAGTTCTTAGCACGCCATCTATACAGCAATCTAACAAGTAACCCGTGTGCTGTGTCATTTTACATATGTGGCTAACTTTTATGTATATGCGATTTGCATTCAAAAAAGTTAACTTTCAAACATAAATCAATCTTAAATAGTTTTTCGTTGTTCTCCTACGTCTTTCCTGATTCTTAACATTTCAATTTAATTTCTTTCTTCAGAGCTCTACCCTTGACTTGAGCACGGTCGATATCTTGATGTTTTCCAAATCCATTTCATTTCAGGCTTTTTCCTTACACATTTTCGTTTTCCTAACAATCATTTGCAATTGTGCTTAGAGAGAAAGTTAATATTCAACTTTAATTACTTTAGCTTTTTGACTTTTTCTTCAATTTTTTTTTTCTACGTAATATTTTGCTTGATTTTATGCTGGAGTTGACTTTCGTTTCAAATGGAGTAAAGTTTTTGACATTAATTAACGACTTGATTTCAGATTGTTTCTGGATGTATATATACCACGTTTGTACTATTTTGAAATGCATTTCGTATTAGTCTAGTGTTTGCAGTTAACTCTTTTAGACATTTCTATGGTATCCATGTACACATACATAGCCTTTGATGAATTGTTTCTTTCGTATTCGAAACTAATTTGAAATGAACTTTTTAAAGCAATTTAAAGGCCTTTGTATAATTCGAAGAAAATACTCCTGTTTTTTGTTTTTGTTTAATACACTTTGCCAACATATGCAAAAGTAGTAATTGACGTGAAAAAGCAACAGTTTTCATTGGTGGAATTAACGTTTCCAGTTTCATACCAGATTTTGTTTCCACTTAAGTTACAAATCCGTCAAAGCAGTCTTTCAGCACATTTTATAACGTCGACAAAGCAATTTTTCCTGAATATTTCATACTAATACCAATCATTCATAGTACGTCGATATTCTGCTTACAATCATCTTCTTAATGCATCAGAATAATGCAGTATTAAGAGACAGCTAATACTTCGGCTTAAGTTGTGTTGTCGTCTACGCGTACTTGCCGAACTCTCAACATAAACAAGCAGTTAATAAAACAATCATGTGATCGATGATCTTCGCTATTAGATAGTGTTTTGCCTTTAGCTCTATGCTTTTGTTTAACGATTGTGTGGTTGTTAACTTTCTATCTAACGAAAAGTCAAAAAGATCCAACAAAATAAGTATTAAAATTAAAAAGGAAAAAATGGCATGCACTTTGCAAACCCGCCAAACATTTAATTATGAGGACACTGTATGTTAGTTTAGTACGATCTGAATTTGAATACGCTTCAATCGTATGATCACCCTTGCCTCGTTGCCATGTGAATTCCATAGAATCTTTGCGGAAGCAGTTTCTGATTTTTGCTTTCGGAAATTTAGTTTTGGATGCACGTGCTCCTTTACCTCATTACGAAAGTAGGTTGCACTTATATCCACGCCGTCAGTCGAGAAACGTTAGATGCCATTAAGCATTACTTTCATGGTAAAGTGAATTAATTGTGCTATCGAGCTCTACGGTTCTGTTAGATAAGGTCAATTTTAATGTTCCTATCCGCCCAAGAAAGAACTTCCTTTTTATAAAACTTAGCCAATGTATGTTCCTTCCATTAAGCCTGCTCTTCTTAAACCCCTTTTACTGTCATCGTTGTATTTAAACTAACATTGAAATTCTATTAGTGTGCTGCGCTCCACCAACGTACTGATTCATGTTTACAAAAGTAGGTAGCTTACGCGTTGAGTTATGGACGAGCTTGATGAGTAATGATCTTCACGTTTATTTCTTTTGTGTACATAGAAATTTTCTTTTTTACTTGAATTGTAACTAGGTTAAGCCATCGATTATATGAATCACGTAATTTATCCGAACCTAAATCTCCGCTGTGGCTGAATTCTGTATTTACATATAAATAAATAAATGATCATAAAACCAAAAATCCAAGTTAATCCTACTAATTACCATGGAAAGTTACAGTACAATTACTGAAAGGTTGGAATGTACAAACCGAGTTAGTACAATTGTCGTAGACATAAAGCTACTTCAGTTCTTTTTGATACGGTCTACAAACAAATTATTTTATTGCTTACAAACTGTCAAAGTGTTCATAGAGCTGGATGGCATTCAAGGCACTGCGTTTTTCTGTGTTTTTGGCCGGCTAAACCTGGAAAAAAAGCGCAGCTGAAGTTACGGATGTAATTAAATTAGCTTGAAGTGAACATGCAATAAGTGGCTTCCAAGATTGTGGGCAAAAAATTTGTGTTTTGTGAACGATGAAATTTGCATAGGTCCGTTTGTTTTTAGCAAAAAAGACGCTGGAAGTGGTTTTCAATTTAGGTTGGGAAGTTTTACCGCACCACGCAGTATTCTTTAGACCTGGCCGCTTCCGCTTACCACTTATTCAGGTGAATGAATTCATGGTTAGCTTAGCAGATCAATAGTTCAGAGAAGTTGTAGATGCACGAAAATGGGTCGGTGGCTATTTCGCCATCCAAACCCAAAGTTTGTGTCGGGAGGGCACCGATAATCTACCCGCTTTATGGCAAAAGACCGTGAATAATGGTGCATAGTTCTATTAATTAGTCGTCCTAACACGTATATTTTAAATAAAGTAGAATTTTATGCAAAAATAGAAATAATTATTTGTACATCTATTATCTTATAACGCAAGCTGAAAATGATTAGAAAAATATATTATTATTATTATTATAATTTTAGACTAATGAAATAAATTCTCAGACTAAAAAAAAAGACATTTCGTTTTTCGTTTCGGGTTTTATCTCCAGCAAAATCCCCTGTATAGACCCTTCCCGAAGTTAAAATTTTAAGATCCTTGAAGACAGCCAGCGGCACGCTAACCTTACATACTACGATTATTGTTTTCATACATATATGTGTGGGCCAAAAATGTTTTCAGATTTTTTCTCATCTTTTTTGATTTTGTTAAAGTATCCAGTCCATTCAAAGTTGGCGTAATAAGGTTCTATGGCTATATTCGGAACGTCGGTGCTTCGGACATTTCGAAAATTTGACGTTACTTCCGCTTCTTCGTCATTTTTCATTAACATTGTTATTATTATAATTTATTTAAATAAAAAATATAAATAGTCTAAGTACTACGAGCACACTATCAGTACAACCTACATCCTATTATTTTTTATACACTTTTTGGTGACTCTGGGTTTAAAATCGGTGAAGCAATTTTTATTTAAAAAGAATCAATCAACTTTTATGGAATCTTTAGATATTTAAAAACAATAATCCGCCTGAATGATCGAGTAGGCAAAGGTTCTTCAAAGGAGGTGACTTTAACAACTCAATATTCGTGGGTTTAAATCCCAAGTGCGCTAGAGTTTTGAATAAAGTCCTTCAGATGTTAGTGCTGTAACACTTTAATTTTAGAACTTATTTCTCTGACTGGATTAATAGCACCAATAAAAATGATAGAAGCAGTAACCAACCCCACCGAGTTTCGCACACGTCGTTACCGTCACCAGCGTGTAAAAGTTTGAAATTACACCTCCACATATAGTAATTTTGACGCTTTCTAATTCGTATATACAGTCTTGTACTTAATTTTCCACTTAAAAAGAGATTGTTCGTTTCCAGACGGCTACCACGCAATCACCCGACAAGTAGCCGAAGCAAGTGGGCTTGATTCCGGGTGCCGTGGGCCATCATCAATTGTATAGCTTAGTTCGATGGGAGGCGGGGTAGTTTGGAAGTTTCGTTATTTTCGAACCTTGAAAGACTATCGCAAATGTCTTCAGGAGTCGCATGTTTTATCCTTTGCAATACGCTCTCTTCTTTAGCGAGAATAACGAAATCGAATAACATATGTGTCCTTGAACAAATGTTATTCGTCCGTGTTTGGCATTCCTCATTACTTTGTCGAAACTATCGCTAAAAGAATAAATTTGATCTTTAATTTCCATTCCTTACTCTCTTCAGGTTAAGTTCGACTATTA
Organism: Glossina morsitans morsitans; assembly: GCA_001077435.1. NCBI lineage: Eukaryota > Metazoa > Arthropoda > Insecta > Diptera > Glossinidae > Glossina > Glossina morsitans. The sequence goes on along the minus strand of CCAG010023826.1, from coordinate 3,512 downwards.
CCACAATTGATTCTTAACCCTGCGGGAACGAGGACTGTCAGAAACCTCACTATTTAAACTTTTTATGAATTCAAATATGAATTGTTTTTAATTGAAACTCTCGTCTTCTATCTAATTGAAAACGATGGTAGCCAAGCGAACTGAGCAACTTTCATGCAAAACTGAAATGAAATAAAATGATATTTTTTTTTGTTTTAACCCTCCCTTTTAAACAGTTTTATTGTAGAAACGTTGTTGTAGAAACATTGAGAATTGTAATAAATGTTTCCAGACGGTTCTCTCTCGTCATTACCATACTATATAAAGCTTAAGTGGATATGTCAGTTTGAAACGGCTACGGCTTAATGAAATGATATTCAAACATAACTTGAATTGCTTAAATTCTCTATAAAATACCTGTCGCCTCATGAAATAATCCTTCCCGTAATGTGTGAAAATGTAAATTACTATTTGAACACACAATCAAAATGATTTATGACTAAAGAGGAAAGACAGACCAAGCAGCACTCTAACTCTAACTGCACTTTATTACGTTTTCATAGACACAATCTGAAAATATCAGGGAAAAAAACTGCAAGAGACACAAAATAAAACCATTTGAAAGAGTGATTTACTCATCTCTGTCTTCCAACGTAAAATTTTTCACAGGAAAAAGAAGCAAAAACAAAAAAGAAAGACAAAGAAATTCAAACAAAAAGTAAACTGAAAAAATGTTAAAAAAAATTTTTCCCGTATTAAATGGAGAGTAAAAAGACCTGAAACATGACTTTAGATTTTTATGTTCATGTGCGCCACGTAACTGTGGTCACTTTCGTAAATCTGTCTTGTCATACCGGGGCGTTCCGAGGATGTATATGTTCACAGTTAAGAAGAAAACAATTGTAATTTTCTTTCTTCAAAATTTATCAGTCCTTGTTCTTGTATAGGTGAGAATGAATTGAAGGCAGGAAGATCGTTTTGATCGACCCATTTGAACCTTCCTTGCCGCTAAAAGAAAGCGGAGAACCCACCCAGCGTAAAGTACATTCTTGATCGATCTAATGAATGAAAATGCTGAAACTTAGCACACCTGGAATGTTGATTTGAAAACGTTTATCATCTCTGCCACAATTTCATCAAGAAATCTCAAGAATAGAAAAAAGGAAAGCAAGTTCAAAAAATAAACTTTACACTGAACTCAATAAGTTGGATTTAAAATTTGCCTTTAATCGTCATGTTAAGTGTGAAAGTCCAACTTTAAGATTCTTTCAATGGACAATTCAATCTATTTCTGTTCTTGGTTCAAATAGATCAACTAAGGATCAAAAAAAGAAAAAAAAACAAATTAAAGCAAATATGTTATGAAAGCTCGGTAGGCTCTGCTCTATAGGATATATTACTTGCTGAATCTCTACTGGCACGTCGGGATTGCGGGCTACTAATTAGGTCTTGCTTTTATTGTTTAAATTTTTCCTTTATTAATTGCTTAGCTCTGCCCTACAGTTCTTCCCGTCAAAGTCCGTGTAAAAATCTTAGCTGGAAACAATTCCTTGCATGTTCAAATTGTAACAATTATCAAGAGAATGTGCATATATTTATGTATTTTTGTCGGCGAGAATTCAAGACTCATCCTAAGGCAAGCCTGATTGTATCTGTTTTGGTAAATGTTTCGGTAATTTTGTCGTCAACTGTATGATAACTTGCGTTTTTTATACTGATTGTCTTCTAGTTAATGTATAAAAAACCTATCCTTCGTTTCTCTCTTTATTTCGTATTTTTGTGGTCAAACCGTTTAAAACCATTTGTCTTAATGCATTCTGAGTTTAAGAGGGAAGTGAACGTTATAAAAATGTCAAAGTAAAAGTAATATATAAATCAAGCTTAAGGTTTCTGGTTGTTGTTGTTTTTTTTTTAAAAGGTCTTATTTCAGTAGTTGTCAAAAAGAAGGTTAGTGTTAATTGCAAAGAGTTTGAAATTTTTTTTTTTGTGTTACAAGTTAAAGATCTTTTTCGTTAACATTGAAAATTAAAATAGAAACGAATGACTAACCAATGAAAAGTCGAAAACATACGAAACATTTAATTTTCTTGTGGAAGACATTGATTGAAGGATTGCATATGACACATAAAAAAACAAATCTATTGTTTTATTCGAACCATTGCCCACCGCTAGCTGTACATTCCGTTATTCTGGTCTGATATTTAGTAGATGCCATGTCAAAAAAACTGTTGTTGCTTTAATACAAGCCAGTTATCGAGCCATTTTCCTGCCTTTTCAACCGCGTTTACCATCAGTGCAAAAAAGTGGTAATCGGAAGGACTCGAGTTTGTTAAATACGCCGGGTGGGCTAAAAGTTCTGAGTTGAGTGCTTCCAACGTATTACGGACCGGCTGTGTTTTATAGATGAAAGGACGGATGTCATGTAAAAAACCTAACCTTGTGTCATGTAAAAGAATGATCTTGGGATGTGATCCGTTAGGCTGATAGCGTTTATTACTAACGATTTCACAAGAAATTATCAGCTAATAGTGGGCCACAATCTTCTGGTCCCACACAAACGGAGAATTTCATCTTACCGCCAAAGCCAAACATTTTCGCAGTTGATACGGATGATAAGAAGTTATCCATGAATGGACGCACTTTTATTTCTCAATTAGAACACCAAGCAGAAAAGACGTCCCTTTGTCTCGTTCGGGCAAAGAAAATATTCTGCCAGCAAATACAGTTCATTTGGCACAAAACTCGTTTTTTTTCTTTGTTGGAAAAAGTATTTGTGAGCTGCGATTTGTCGCGATAGATGTCCAGATGTCCAAGCTATCAAAAACGCAACTTCAGGCATTTACGTTTTCTGCATGGAGTGTTAGGGCCATTCACAGGCAAACTTCGGGTACATATTTACGTAACTTGAATACTTTTTCATTAATTGATAACTTCATAAGCATGCATAAAAGGATTCTAAATATGTGTTATATTTATATTTATAATTATATAGATATAATTGAATTTTTATTTATATTTATATATATACAAGTGTTAAATTTCCACTATCCGCATGGTATACTTTTACTTCAACTATTTTAAAAATATATAGTTCTACAGATACTAACAAAAAGTGTACGCACTCCGTAACTCGAAAAGCAGGTTAGTCAACTCGAAATTGTCTTTACAATTTTATAATCTTTTTTTATTTTTCGAAATCTATCGATTCAATCAATGTAAATAAAATTATGAGCTGCTTAACCCGTTTGGAGTTGTTTGCAGAAACCCAAATGAAGTCTATCACTTAGTCTCAATTTCGGTTTCTTTAAAGTCTATCAAAACAACTTTGCTTAATACGCGCGATTTGTCTACGTCGTATTTAAACGAACTTTTAATCTTAATATCTCATCATGGTTCCAAAATTAATTGGAGTGTTTCCGATGGCTTAGGGGTTCGCTTGCCATTTGGTTCTGTATTGATTCTGGGTGTGCCTCTTTGCTAGTTGTGCACATGCTTTTTTCTTTTATTGTCTTTTTTTTTGTCTTTCTTATTTA
>CCAG010023825.1:0-95721 GCA_001077435.1 Glossina morsitans morsitans | reverse complement strand
CTATTTGGTTCTGTATTGATTCTGGGTGTGCCTCTTTGCTTAGTTGTGCACATTGTCTTTTTTTCTTTTATTTGTTTCTTTTTTTTTGTCTTTCTTATTTATTGGTACATGAATTATTATTTTATTATTATCATTATTTTATTTTTTTTTTGAACTTATTGATGATTAATATATAGTAATAAAAATCAGTCGATATAATCAGTAACAGTAATAATACGTAAGTAACTTTTAATCTTTCATTTAGTTGTCGCACCACCGGTGATAATATCATTAAATGAATATTTTGCTTTCAATCAGATATTGCTGCGTCGACTTGATAGAGGTGTAAATTATATTAATTTATTAAAAATTAATATTTGTGTGAGCAGGAAATTTCAAAGGAAATTACTACACTTTTGTGTATCGATGTAAAATAATCGATATTGTTCATAATTTAATAAAAACGGAAAAGTACTTTGAAGTTGTTGTAATTTTTACATTGATTTTACGGCAAAATTCTGTTTGCTAATATAACGAAACGTTGTATCCTTTTTACATAACAAAAAAAAAAAAAAAAAAATAATATAAATAAAATAAAAATATTATCAGACAATATAAATAAACATGTAAATGTACGCATATAATATCAGTAGTAATTGACTGATTTGGTAAATAGTGTGTCCATAAAAAACATATGTACGTGTAAATAAGAGAAAGCTTACACAGTGAATGTCACGTCGTCTATATGGACAAGTCAGAAAGTTATATTCGCAGTGCCTCTGACTGAATTTTTTATACACTATCATTTATTCTTAGGAACAAAAAAAAAACAACAAAAAAACAACAATCCAACAAACATTCCACAGACGACTATACTCAAGAAATACATCCACAGAAGCGCTTAAGGAGATAGACGAACGATCGAACCTTTCTGAGGTTGCCATACCGGCCGGTCCTTCAGCCCTAATTTTGTGTGGAAAGGTCTGAAATTATTATCGTGCAGTAGTTTTTGTGCCACACTTTAAGCGCCTTCTTTGACAGATTAGCCCCATTTGGAATTCCAAGCTACGTGAAAACGTCGTCGTGTCTGCTAAACTTAAACGCTTTTTCTTTATTTTTGCGAATGGAGAATATTTGTCAGAAATATTTCACAAATTATCAAATGGACAGAGGGAGATGTTTAAATAGATCCAGACTTTGACGCTGGTCCAGAGTAAACATACCTGACGGGGTCGCTGAAGCGTTCTCCTATCTCGCTTTCATAACACTCTTCTTACGAAGAATTACTACTACCACTACCTACTGCTTTTAATAAGTGACATGACGATCTTGTTTCATTTGGTCGTAAACGACATCAACGGCTAACAATTAAATTCATTCAACTGTCGACACTGTGACAAGGTAGAATACGCTGGGGTAATACTCGTCACGAAGCATTAAAAGCATGGTCTCGGGGAATTCGCTTCCATTTTATTAACTGAAATGAAATGAATTTTTTAAAGCAATAAGAATAGTAGCTTGCGCCGTACCGACTCGAATCTTAAGTCAAACTTCACGAATAAATCTTAAATTTCGATACGATATTTTATATATCGATACGTTTTCAAATATTTTAATTGATTTCAAATATTTGAATGTGGAAAATGTGGAAGGCTGAAAAACGCAACAGGGGAAGCCAGTCGATAAAAAGTTCTTTTGCTATCATAGGCATAAGGACTCTTATATGCCATTTTTGCATGAGATGCTTTCCGTAGAGTTACTTATTTTGAAAATTCGTTGTATGGATAACACTGTGTGTAACGAAGTGGTGGAGGAAATCTTCTCTGCATGTGCATGTTTTTATAAGTTCTCTGGTCAAACTTTAACGCTCGCGAAAATTTCGTTAAAAAGCTATGGTTTTTTTATAAGCAAAAGAGACTCGAATATGGGCACCTATATACTCATTCAAAGTTCACAAAAAAAAAAAAAAAAAATTAAAAATAATCCGGGCAAATTTAAGTAGATTGTAGTCCCACTTGACATTCTAATGTCAGTTTTGTCAACATTTTCTTACACATTTTAAAATTTTTTTCTTTTTAAATCAAATAACTTAAATTTTATAAAATCTATTTCCAATAAAATAGCTTAGGGCGAAGCAGAAAACAACATCAACAGCAGACGTGGCAATTTTTATTGATTCTTTTTTCAAATACTTTCGTTTCGTTTCAGTGTGCATGTATAAATATACATGCGAAGAGTGTGTATGCATCTCATACCCTGTGCTTTCATCATTTAATAATTCAAACCACATTTGCCACAAATTTAACCGCCAGAGGCTTATATATGTTTACTTTATATATACATATGCATATGCTGGTTTAGGTGAAAAAGTTGCAAAGGAAAGAAAAAAAATTTAAAAAAATTGAAAAAAAAGACTGACACATATTCCGGGCATATAAAAATTTTTTCTTACAAAGTCTGAGAGTACGTTGAAAAACTGAAATATAATACACGGGTTGAACACATACATACATAGTGACAGCAGGCAGCTATGCGTGATTTTTATGCAAATATTGAAAATACCGTTTATAAGCCTTAAGATGTTTGCCAAGCATATGTTCCCATGTATATAAACATTCGTATAAAAAGGCAATATCGATTTGAAAAAACTAGTTAGGCAAACAGAAATTAATAACACACGCGACATTCGCAGCAAATGGTGTCGCCTATACGTACTATTTAGAATAATAGAGAATTTCAAACAAATGCGAAAGCATTAGGAATCGTATTCGAATCTTGTACTTTGATTTTAAACATTGCACAAAATGTTATTCATACACATATATAAGCGGAGGATTCATCTACAAGCTATAAATTTTCTATATTTGTTAAGGCAGAATTTTGTAAACAGCTTTGTGTTCTCTTATAACAATTGCTTGAATAACCCGTAGTCGTAACCCTTCATGCTCGATAAGCTAATGTATATTCTTATGCAAATTTATGTTAAAACGTACCCGCCACTTGCAAGGTAGCATTACGTGAACGCGCTACACCCAGCTCATTTTTAGCCTCACACCAGTACACACCGGCATCCGTTTCACGTTTTGAATTCACAACCTGAAAGTAAAAATAAGGAAATAGTAGTAAAAATAATATAAATAGAACTTGTGTATCAAAATAAACATTTTTCCATTAAGGGTTAAAGGATATGTTTTTTTCTTCTATTTCCCTTAACATGAAAAAGAAAGAAGAAGTAGTTCTTTTAAAAGAAATACACCTAAGGTTTATTCACGTCTTAAGAGCGTCGATGTGTACATAAATAGAGACGCATGGCTATTTTGGTATTTAATAAAAATTAAACTTGTTCAAATTCTTCGAGCACCGGTTTTAGTTTAAGAATCAATTGAATTAAGTTCGCTATATAGCGAGCACGTGTGTCGCTGCGGCTGTAGAGCCGAACTGAGTTTAATATTGAAATTTTACAGAAGAACGTAAGTTTCTTTCAACATTTGTAACCTTTCCTAACTCACGCTGCAACTATTAAGTCCCATTTTCAACTCTACAAAATAGCAAAGAAGTGTAAGAGCACGCATTCTCATGAACACCCTTAATATGTTTTCGGTTGAAGTTGGGAACGAGAGTTTTTGAATTTTGAATTATTCCTTAGAGGTTTATTGATGTTTAGCTTTATCGATAAAATATTAAATCAGTTTAATGTGCTCTTAGTATTCCAGTGGGAGGGCAAAAATGCCAAAAATGACAAAATAAAATCAAATAAATAAAACGGTAAACGAAAAGTAAAAAGTTCTCTATTACCAAATAAAAAACAAATTCTGTTCGTCTTAGATCAAAATCCATAATGTAATATAATATGATAAGTAAATTATGTTCTTGAATACTCATAACTTTATCATGAATTCATATTTTAGTTGCAGTGATGTGTTATTAATGAACCAATCGAAGCTTCTTCTACAACGAACTTTTAATACCTTTTTGACCAAACTGTGAAGAAATAGATGTCAATACCAGATCGAAGAGGGTTGTAAATGTCATTAGTTTTGAACATCTTGGCTTACAAAAAAATGTTAGCTTGTACTGGAATCGGTACACGTGGTTAGCAATGTCTTAAACTCCTTCAACAATTTGTGTGTAGTTTTCGATTAGTACCTGGCATGTGTGCTTTTTAAGCTACTGATAAAAATATACTGATATTTCCATTTATTTCAATATTTTTCAGAACTTTCTTTACAAACCGTCGAATTGTCAAAATTCCGTAAAGAAATGAAATCAATCTTGAATCTTAAGCGATAGTTGCTCAGTAATTGCTTATGCTTGACTTTGGCCATGAATTAAAAATTATATTAAATTATATTATATTCGCATACAATGCAGGACTTGTGGTGGGTATCTTGTCAATGGATCTTCGATTTGTATGTAAAGGAATCTAATAAATAAAACCATTGATGGCTCTTAAAAGATTCGGTCTAAGACGAATATATATTTCTTTATTAGAGGAAAATGGTAGGTTACAGATCAACGTCGAAAAGTGCTTTAGAATGTTTTACAATCTTGTCCTCGGTAGACGAAACTTTAACTTACAAATTCCCGCAGGTATTAATGTGAAACTAGTCAGCACCTAAGATTACAGCGAAAAGCTGAGGTATGCCTTCTGTTGAGGCTGCGGTACGCAGACAATTCTAATTTGCAGCCTTTAAGATGTACTGATCTGTCGAAACGGTGAAAAGGACTCGTACTGGTTGAACAAAGCAAACTAAGTGATTAATTTTCACGTCCACGGAGTATATTTTGCAAACCTCTTGCTTTACTTTAAAGATTTTTCCTATTGTAAACGCTCATTGCCTCTGCTGTGGTTGTTAGATTTGTGTAAACTGAGTGACTAAATATTTTGAATTTGCATCAATTTCCATGCAGTTATGTTATGTGTACTTGAGTTATTGGTTATTGCATGACTGCTTTTCTGGGTAATTAAATTTAATATGTTGAGATTAAATGTGAAAAGCACAAATTTTTTTATTTAAATTTTAGAATTTTTTTACAGGCACAATTTTAAGCGTTAGGACCAAATCTTGAAGATTCTTAATTAAAGATGGCATTTTTAGATTACAGAGTTTGTAAATATTAAGATATTAACCTCGAGCTAACCTATTCCGAGTTAAATGATTAGAAGAAGAGAAATAAAATTGTAGTAAAAGAATATTTATGTATGAGAGAACAGATCTCTTCAAGCTCTCAAGCTAACCTTAATGAGGGATTTATTGGAAGACAAATGATAGTTTTCATACGAGCATGGCTTCTACTAGTGATTGCGGAACAATTTTTTCAGGAGAAAAACTAAAAAAGCGCATATATGTGATGAAATATAAAGAACTAATTTACCTCACAATATCTTAAAGGAGAAAGATTGGAAGATGAAAGCTTGATAAGAGTATATAAGTGAGAAGTGGTAATCAGTGCTTCTAAGAAATTGGAAGAAGCTTCTTGAGATTTAGGGTGTTACTCCTTCTTAAAATGTTAAAATACCGTGAAAGGTGTGAGCTGTAAGCTAGGCAAGCTCTACGTAGTGCGTTGAGATTTCATTTTCAAATTATTTCAGCGGCAGCCGATAGCCATGCGCTCAGCTCTTATCAAGCCAGAGAGCTCAGCAGTAATGTGACTATATAAAGAAGATATATTTTTGGAAAAGAAGAGACTTCGTTCGAAACACCCCGTCATGGCAAAAGGGTTTAATATCTCAATCACTTGGTTCGATTTTCTGACGGTATCCTTGAGATCTTCGGGCAACCGGCTGCCAATAAGTCCACCGCTATGAGCTCGTAATATTCTATTCTATAGTTAGTAGCGGCGATAATTTAACCGCTCTGTCGATTCCTTACTTGTTGCTACAATTCAGTCCTCTATCGTGAGAGGAAAAGTTGAAATTGTAGAAACTACCTTTCAAGGAGCATAGGTCATAATGTTAATTTTCAACAACTGCATCGTCAAATCTTTTTGGCTTATTACTATCTATCTCTTTAACATAATTTTTGAAACGGTCGTTTTCGTGTGAAACTTTTATAATCGATTATCTTTATTATGACAGTCTTTCCACTTAGTTGAGGTTAATTTTGTTGTTTTTCAATTAAAATGCACGCCCTTTTTTGTCTGTTCAAAAACTTAGGTGCAAGACTTGATATTATTAATGTTTTTGTTTTCCCTATGAACTTAAACAAAACGTACAAAATGAGCGATTGAATGCAGTCTTAGGAGAGATGTCCTAACATGTCTGCAGAGTATAGAAAGGTCGGCCAACAATGATAAATTCTCAACTTATTGTTTTCAAATTTGAATTAAATTTCTTTTGAGAACTTTGTACAAAATGTTATTTATTTGTATTTATTTACAGATTGCTTTCTACACAATAAATATTTTTCGTTATACATTTACGTAAAGTGACAGAAAATCTATTTAAATTTAACTAACGTCTTGAATGCTCCTCTCGCAAAGACCCACATTCTCAATTCTCTACAACCACAACCACAATTACATTCTCTAGTGTTTTCCTTCCAAGTGAAATGTGAAATATTTGCTACTGGCAGAAGCGAGTTGTAATTCCATTTGATATTTCCATATGGCAGCACACAATTTAGTTAGCAACTTCAATATTACATATATAAATGTATTTTTGTTACACATGTATAAACACATACGCACACACACGCATATACCCATATAGATTGCACGCACTTACATCGATCCCAAACTGAACAAATGCATATAGCGTATAAAATGAAAAGCACAGCTATTTGATTTTATTACTAAATGACGTAGAACGTACTGAGCGCCAGTGTTGTTGATGTGAAAATGATGTTTAAGTGAACGGCTGCGTATATATGTACCACATATATAAAGTTAAAGTAAATTATTCAGAAATAACAATTTTAAAGCCTTTCACCACTTTCTTAAGTTTCTTCTAAACAAAACTTTAATGTCATGAAACCTTAAATAAATGGACGGGAAAAGATGTAAGTTCTCTAAAAAAACTCTGCCTACGTATATCATTTTAGAAGTCTTATTTTATTAGTTTTTTGTTGTGCTAAAAAGGGAGCACTGCGTATATTAAAACATTTGTGCGTTGAGAAGCTCAACAATACAATAATTATCCAAATGTGTGCAACATTTTATTTGCTTAGCAAAGCGACATATCCTTTATGCAATGACTTGTTTGTGTGCTCATGTATTTAGGTTTGGTTCATGTCCTTTAAAAAGATAATGTTTTGCTTTTCTCAATTTAATTTTTAAACAATTTCTACATGACATGTGTGTATTATGTGCTTTGCCTTCATCCTCTTTCTTTATCAGGCGAACTTTGAGAAAAAAAGTTCTTTTATTTTATTTATTTTTATTATTATCATTAATGTGCAGCTGTTCATGTTGACACACTCTCAAAGCGATAGAAACTTTTTGCTGAATATGGTTCTTCTTAGCTTTTCAGTTTTTATATCTGCAAGTTAGGAGATGGGGTATATTTTTTCTTTTATTTTCCTTTTAACTGTGTAGAATAGGTTTACTGTACATAAATATATATAAAGATCCATAGAAAATCACTTAATAAGTTCGTAGAGTCACTAAATAAACAAAAATTTTTAAACAAAATTCGACTTTATTCATTAACGTAATCTCCTTTAAGGCTAACACATTCTCTTCTTTTCTTTTTCTTCTTTTTCGGTTCTTTAATATTTCTATGGCTTTCTTGTAGGACGAATAGTCTAGTTTCGACAATCGTTTCTTCATTGAAACCATAACTCTTTCCCATAAATAAGTTGATGAGGTTCGCGGACATATAATAGTTGCTAGGGTTCAGATCTTGACCATGCGGTGGATGTGGAGGCAACCAGAAGTGCAATTCGTGCAATTTTGTCATTGCTACGGCCGACTTGCGACACAATGTCTTGTTTTCGTGAAGGAGCATTTTTTGCTTTACTTGAGACCTAGGTATCATGAAAATTTTCACATCTGGGGCTGAAGATTGGAACTATCCAAAAATCATATGGATTTGTAAATAGGGTCGACGTCTATATGCCAGCCTACGAACTAATTGAACGATGTGGTATGTACAAATACTGTAACTACGAGGATAAAGGTACGCACGTTAATAACGTAAGGTCGTTACTCCGGCAAAATAACAATTTGAGTAAGAAACGTCAAAAACTCTTCATTTCAAGTAATTTATATGAACAGGTGCACATAGGCCTCTACTTTAAAGTAAATCACATATACCGGCTAAGAGGTTTAATTTCTGGTCGAACTAGCGGGCCATTAGATACGAAAGACAAGCTCAGAATATACCCCAAACATGGCTCACAACTTTTGAAAAATATGCAAACTGTTTACAAACCGCATCGTTGAGAAATCGTATTAAATATTAGCCAAAGAGTTGCGGAAACTTGGACTGAAATCATCAAAAATGGATCCATGTTTTTTTATTGTCAAGCGTAACCGAATAATAATACTTCTCACAATATATGTAAACGAATTGCTAAAGGCATCAAATTTGGGAACGTTACTGAAGGAAAAAAATCATTAAAAAATCATTTGAGATAAAGAATCTTGGACTACGTTAGTATTGCCTGGATAGATAAAATTTAGAAGCTGTACTATTTGATGCATTGTATAGACTATAGAATTATAAGCAGCGGAATTCATTCGCCATTTGTGTGAAACGAGATAAATATTCATATTGTGTTAACTGTAACTGTTGCCTTTTCTCTCTGCTACAATTCTTTATCAACTATGGGTTGAATCGCCCACTTCGTGTTAATGACTATTCTAATCTTTGCCATATGACGCCATCGTGAGTAAAAGTAAGTAAAGTAGAAAATGCTACTTTAGATTAAAATGCCTGACTGCTCCTCCATTTCGCTGCTACCACTATTTACTTCTCTTGTTGTCTGTTCTTTCCTGTACGGGAATTTATATTGTTTAGGTTTACTGTGGCAGAGTAAGCATTGGTAAACCAAGAAGAAATATTCCCAACGCCAAGTTCAAGCCAATGAAATCAGAACAGAAAATCGGACCGATTGGAAATTGTCCGAAGAGTCTCCGCGGCTTGTTTGACCAAACAGGTTCAACTTGTGGAATAAAATAAAAAACTTCGTTTTCAATCTTTGACATTGATCCATTTTTCAGGTGACACGACTCTTTGGAGCAAAAACATACTAGACATTAGCTGGATCATTGAACAATCAAATAATAGGACAGTTGCTGGCAACAAGTTTGTGGTTGATACGACAGAGAATGAATTAGAGGGGGAAAACACATTTTTTAACGAAAGGATGGCGACATCGTCAAGGGAAGAGTTTCGATATAACTTAGCCTTACGCGACAAGATCGATAGTTTTGAATTTGAATTTAACGTTTGCACGGACCATGAAAGAGATTAATTTTTCAGTTGACTAAGAGCGCGATTACGTTGGGGTAGGGTACAATGTTTTCTTTTCTTCGAATTTTTGTTGTTTAATAAATTAAACGATAAATTTATTGGGAAGAGTTTTTGTTTATTTATCAAATTAAAGTGAAGGAAATTAAAACACTTCTCAATTTAAGCGCAATACGTTCAAAGTAAAGTATAATTATTTAAATTTCGAAAATGCCACTTTATCACTTAAATGAATTGTTGCCCTTTTTTCTTCATCATAACGTACAATATTACACTTACATTTACATACACATACACGTGCATGCGTAAGCACAAAGAGACACTTAAACTTTACAATGCATTGTCTGTCACACGTTATTGCGGTTAAAATGGTTTTCGCTACAGACAAAACAGCTACACATTCTATACTCAGGCGTATATATATACACTCACACATAAAAACCACTCTACTGGTTTATTTATCATATTATAAAATGTGCCTCAATATACACGAACGTGTAACAAGAGTGCTGGGTTTTTGTGGTTGTTCGGTGAGGTCTTTTATTACACATAAAATTTTGTTTACATACATGTATAATTATGCGTTTAAAGGAGATCGCTTTGTTATTTTTATTTTTTATTTTGATTTCATTAATATTTGCGTACTACCGCGTGCGATGCTGTTAATGTAAATTTATTTATTTTTTTCTTGCTCGTAAATTCATAAGCATTTGGTTACATTCAACCAAACACTACTTCTCACCTCAACGTGTACGCTATCCTAACAACACTTGCCGTACTGAAAGCATTTTCAAATAAAATGACATACAGAATGCTTATCATTTTATTTAAAGTTTTACTAAATTTATTCTTCTAGTTTTCCCTATGTATTTAATGATAAATTTTGTTTAATTTGTATATTAATTAAAAATTATTTTTTAAATGCATTATTTATATTATTTACATAAAATTCACACTTGAATGCCTAAATATATTTATTGGCGTTGGTTGGTTAATGAGTTTACTATTAGCAATATGGCAGCAAGAGCGAAATTTCTGGATATTTGAATGCGCTTCGTGACTTTCATTCACGGACTCCAACGCAATTGGGCGAAGGAGTCGGATAGACAGAATCAAACATAATATTTTACCATTTTCACGTAAATTTAGGTTTGTATAAGAGTTGTTGCAAATGTATAAATTTTTCAATTTTCTACTGTCCCAACTCTTTCTCTTTCTCTCTCTCTCTCTCTCTCTCTTTTTGTCTAATTAACACCTTCGCAACGGCGCACCGGTGTCATATTTAATCGTAGTTTGCCATACTCAGCCGCTGTGAGCCAACAAATGAAACGTAAAGGGCGTCAGCAACTGTGGTTCACCAGGGGACTGCCGTAAATAGACGAGACCGGTCACAGAAAGGTTAAAGAGTCGCTCCACGTTTACAAGAATATTGGAGAGAAAACTAACAAATCTAACATATCGGAAAAGGCTTCTTTTAACATAAATATTTCTAAACTGATAATTTTTTGAGGAGAGCAGGTTTGGCGACACGGATTTCGAGATACCTTTTACTAAAAATCCTACAAAAAATGTTCGAAAAACAAGTGAAAACTTTACAGTTTAACACGCCCCATAAAAGCTTGATCTATCTCAAGTCCTTCTTGTTATTACATATATCCGCGCAACGTGAACATGCCAGTTTACTAAAACTTAATATACCCTTATGCCCTTTCATGGTATAATGAGATGGTAAGTTGGAAACCTACGCCTAAGATTTTTGCTTAAGTATTTGGAAACGATGTAAAATGGGATTAGTGAAACAGCTAGCGACTTTAGGATAACTTAGGATAGGATATTTATGAAGCAAAAAAACTTCAGGCGGCACTCAATTTTGCTAACACACTCCTAAAAATGCTAATCAGAATCTAATAAAGGCTGCTTTTATTCAACGCTGTTTTACAAAATGCCTTTTTTGTACTTCTTGACGAGGTTCGTATCATCAGATCGTGAACACCGTAGATTTTATCTGCAATTTTTAGAAACAGCATTTACAGTGTACTCACAATTTACTTATTTTTACAACACTTGGTTTTTCCATTTCTGTAATTTTTTTTCTGGGAAAACCAACTAATTTTCATGAAACCCGAATCATGAAATATGGCATTTTCACAACAATTTGTTAAATTCCTCGCCATTGTCATTTAGATTTCGTCTATAACACTTGTCAATTTACCAGCATGTCGATCCGAAACGACTGTGTCTTTTTAATCAAAATATGTCTCTGAAAAATTTGTAACTTCTGCAGAACTGAACAAAATTATTTAGTCTTTTACCGGATGTGATGAGTATTTTGCCATAATCGCTAAAGCAGATGTACTGAGAACATCTAGAATGGTGATCATCTTCAAATCAAACAATTAATATAGGTATGATGTCACTGTTGCTTGACTATGTTAGGTAGAGAAAGGTGACTCAACCATTTCAGATATTAAGCTTTTAAAGATACCAAGAATAAAAAGAATGTAAATATAAATCTAAGAAAGAAGAAGAAGAAGACCTATAATGGGCTGCTACAAAGCGCAGGCTATCTCTCAACGACCGAATTTTAACGAAAAGCGAACGGAACCTACAAAACTTGAGGTTTCAGAGGCATGCCCTCTAGTCGTCATTACTTTAAAGCCTGTTACAGAAAGGTTAAAGAGTCGTTATAGTGCAGAGCGGTGTTTGACAGTGCAATAAGTTTCCGGAGATGTTCTTGAACGATCGCTGGTTTATTTTCATGCTTAAATTAGTATTTAACATATAGCTTCTGTATTTAAACTGTCAATAATTGAAGACATTTTTTTCTTAAGTTGCACAAAACTTCTTCCATTATTATTATTATTATTATTATTATTATTATTATTATTTTTGTTAGAAAAAGTATAAAAGTTCTTCTTATTTTTGCTTTACTTTTCTCCTATTTTCTATCTTTAGCTATAGAACTACTAAATCACTTGAAGTTTTTTATTCGTACTTGCATTTTGTCAATGGTAGCAGAAAGTTTTAAAGAGGCTTTTATACTGCTCGACGCTGTGCGCCCAGTCATATGTAACTCGACTGAGCGGCAGCATTTTTACCGACAACGCTAAAGTATTATTTTGTTACTTTAACTGTCAGATGGCGGGTAAAAGGAAAATTTAAGTTTGAATAAGATTCAGTAAAAAAGAGTATGGAGGAGTGCAAAGAAACGAAACGACACGAAAATATAGAACAAACATTCATGCTTACAGCATGCGTGACCTGAGAATATGCAATAAATATCTAGGCTCTCCTCCTAGTAGACACACAAATGTGCTATTGTGCTTCGTTAGGCAAGTGTTTATATTATATTTTTAAATGTATACGTGCGTATGCGTTCCAATAGACTGTGTAATGCGGCTCTTAGTACCCATTGTATACGGTTTTTATTGCGTTTTCACTAAACGCTACTAAAATACTTTATACGCTAGAAGCATTGTTGTTACTTATTACTTTACATTTTTTCGCTTTTAAAATATTACATCACAGATCTAACTTTCTATGAATCCTTCCTACTTTAAGATACTTATGTGAGCTTACATGCAATGTTGAGTGTGTTAGTTATTCTTATGTAAATAAAGTAACCTTTTATGATTTAATGATTTTACAATTACGTTTACGTCTATTTTCAAAGGTTTATGTACGTTTGTCTGAGGGCACAAACTTATACACACAAAACATGCATGTTGACATTTATTAGTGTTGCTTTACTTATATATTACACGTAATTTTGTACAAGATAATAAAATTTTGCCATAATACTAATAATTTATGACATTTTAATGAAAATTATGTTTATCATCCAAGTTGTTTTTCTTATTCAATGCTTTGTTCCATTGTACATATTGGCGAGACATGCTAGTAGAAATGGTAGCTTTGTGTATATTATTTTTGGAGTATGAGTGACATTAATTATTTATAGGGAAATAAATGTTCATCATACGTCATATAAATGCGACAATATTTTGGTTGTTTTCCATATTGCGTACGACGGCATTGAAACCAAAAACCAAATGTTGATATATGTGTAATGTTTTATGTCTGAAAACATGAATTTGTTACAAATTAAGCCGACAGATTGAATTTGTAATCATAATATGTATGAGCAAAAGCAAAATGCTTATGTACTTATCAGACGTATATATGTGTATACAAATGTATGATGTCAAATTAACTAGGATTTTAAGTGGGGGCAGGGATGTAAAAAAAACTTGATTGCTAGCACTTCTGTCCATTTTTTTTTCTTGGCCTTTATGTCAACTTCGGTGCAATTCGGTTTTAATACGTTACTTTTTGAAAATTGTAGTAGAAAAGACGAAGAAGGTAACGAAAAATGAGAAGAATGTAATAAGGAACAATAAGAGAACAAATTTTCTGATGTAGTTAAAGGAACCTTTTGCTGAAACAATCTAAGTACGTAAATAAGAAACCAGAATATGCCCATACATGGCCCCCGTTGTATAGTCTAGAAGTCAGCGAACAGTACCAACACATACCGCAACGGAAAAATACTTCTTCTGATAACAAAAATATTGATTTGTGCATTTTTTCGTTGCACGAACAAGATACTAAGGAGGTCATACTATTACTAGCGCAACACCGATTCGCTATAAGAAGCGTTTGGTGGGACCAGAAGAGTGTAGTCTCTTAAAGTCTACTGAAACGGTTAATACCAAACTTCACTAACAACAATGATAATTTGAGCCATTCTCGGTTCTTTAGATATAAAATATATACAGAATATCAACGAAGGCAATACAAGATCAATTTTTTAGCCATTCGCTGTTCTTTAGATATAAAATATATGCAGAATATCAACGAAGGCAATACAAGATCAATTTTTTAAGCGAGATCCATCCTTCTAACAGTACAGAAAAATCGGTTCGCGATACGTTGGGAGTACTTAACTAGGCAGTGCTGGCTTATGTGACTACCGTATAGTCCAATGATTGGGATGTGTGTTTTTTAGGCGAAAGAACAAGATTCGCGTGTCTCGGCCCAAATTGTGCGGATTACTATTTGCTTGTATGAAATGCTCACGCACTTGTTAATCATCGCTTTGGTTCGCATAAAGATCTGAAAGCTTACTCTTCAGATACGCTTATTCCCCGGCTACCGCTTATTTCCATTGCCATGCATTTACTGAGCAGCGCTTCTCTTTTTATGAAAGAGGCTCAATGACTCGTTTGTTTCGAAAGATCAATAGTTTGCTAGTCGTGCCATCCGGACACTCTCAGACAGAGGTGCAAAGTGCACAGCTAGCGATGGGCACCACTTCGAATAATATATTTTTTCTACCATTTTTATAAAATAAACGAAAATTCCGGTCTCAGATGTGTCCAGCATATAAGAAACACTAGTCATTGATAATGGAATTTGAATACTTTGAAAAAAATAGCTTTTACTTTAAATATGGTTTTCGCATTGAACAGCAGGGCTGTCAAGCAACCGAAGGCTATGATTTGAATTACTCAACTCGGCGGGTCATTTGTTGTTGATCATATACAATACAAAATATTGTACACGATATGTACGGAGAACAAATATTTTCTCTCATTCAACTGACGTATATATTTTTGCTGAAAATTTGGTCTTAACCGAGCAAAGTTTCCTTGGGTGTTGTTTTAGCCCTTTCTGCATTCAAGGGAAGTTTTCTCTAAAATAACGAATTCTAAAGCATTTGATCTTTCCGATTATACTGATTGAAGCTTAAATACGAATTAATTTAATCTTTGAAAATTACAATTAAATGCAAAAATAAATTTTACTTCTTAACTTAAATATAATCGAAAGAAGGAAAATTAGAAATGTATTACTAATATAAATATTATTAAAGTATTTTTTTATTATTTTAACTTGTTTGAAAAGGAAAATCTCTAAATCTTATTACTATTGTGTTTCATTCTTTCATCAAGAGAACAAAAAAATAAAAAAATAAATGAATAAAAGAAAAAAAACTGTATAAGAAATATACAAAAATCTCGTAAAGCTATTGAAATAAATTGAAAGAATACTCTCTTGTGAAGATAAATAATAAAAAACAAAATAAGATATTTTTAGGAGCACAAGTTAGTTTCATCATCATCAACTAACTACTACATAGTCTAGGCAGTCAAACATGCAATGTTCAGCGGGAGGTATTGTGAATAGTTTGCGGGTGTAGAGAGAGAGGAACGTTTCATATAAAATTTTTCTATACCGTAAATCCTCCTTTAATGAGACGTCGTCAGTTGCTTTGCTTTCGTTCTTTACAAATTTCGCAATGAAACGGAAAAAGTCACACAATCGAAAAGCAACAAAAGAAGAATAAATATGCACCCAGAGACGTAAATGAACTAAAATAGAAAAGTGAAATGCGATTTGAAGTATTTTCAAGATTATTAAATGCAGGTAGTTTAAAAAAAACAGCATTACATGCAATATTGCGTTGTTAGGGAATTTTCAAACCACTCTATGTACTTTTTCTTTAGCAAAATGAAAATATATATATATATTATATATATCTTTTGGTTTTTTGGATTTCGGAACTGATGTAAATCAAATTTTTATTTATCTATGAGTGCTTCTCAAGTTCCTTTAAAGCTAAATACAGTGTGTTGGAACCACTAGTGAGCGAAACTAAATCACTGCATGGTAACAATTTGAAGGTTTGACTTTTAGTTGGTTTGATTCATGGATAATAAATTAACTTCGTGTGCCATGTATTCTGAATGCTTCAGTACTTTTGCTCGTTTTCTGTTAATGGCTGCAACAATAATGACAATAAGAACTTTCACTCAAGCTTAAGCCAAAAGCATGCTACAGTGGAATTGTGATAATAGCCAAATTGAAAGCACTTCGTCCTCTTTTACTTTTCAAATTGCATTCGTTTCGTCAAAGTTTCCTATGGATTTTTAATACATTTTCGGCGGGTGTGTCCGTTCATTTCTAGACCCAGCCACGTTAACGTTGTTGCTCTCGAAGTTCATGAATAAAACAATCCTTGCCCTTTCATCATTGTTGCTATTTTTGCAGGTGCAACCAAATGAAACTGTCAGGGAGAGACTTAAGTTCAGCAAAATCCAAAATTTTCATTGAATGCCGTACGATCACGTTAATAACTTTAGACAAGTAGTAGTTAGTCATTGCGTTGTAATTGTTATTTGCACATTATTGTATTCATGTGTAATACTTGAGACTTGTTCAGTTAATTGGTTTAACTATTTTTGGAGTTCTCAAAAGCATCAATTTAATAGGATCCATTAAAAAAGTCTTTAATTTATGTTCAGTGTTTTTCTTGTTTGTAGCACTCATTACCAAACTATTATCATTTCTGGTAGGAAAAACTATTTGTAACCTGCTAACTAAATTTAAATATCTTTAGAAAATGAATTATTATTGAATATTTTTACATAATTTATACATAAAACTTCCCCAAGACAGATAGATGACTTAGCCTATATATAGTGCTTCGGCTTAGTGAAAAGCTCTCACCGGCCATGGCAAGTGGACTTTGAGCCACCTTCAGCTGACTGTAAGACTTTTCGATTTGATATTAATATTGATATTAGCGATCGAAGCAGTTTAGTAGGTCTATTTTATTGGTTTAGCGTAGCAATTGTTCGATTTTAACTTGGATAGTAGATAAACCTGTTTAGTCTATTTTTATATTTCTTCTTCAAGTTTTAATACTTTTTTAAACGGGTTCTCTTTAAGAGATAACCATCGTCGTAATAGCACAATAAATATATAACACATGTACTTACATAAATATATAAATTGTGTAATTAATATAAAAATAAAGCGTGGTATTCTATTGTCTGCACATTGTTTGGAATGGATTGCAGTCTATAGGCTGTTAGGAAGTGTTCTCTTCAAAAGTCCACCCGACACAATAAAAAGCCTTTCGGCGACTATTTTCCGTAAGAAAATCCATTTTCCCTAGCACTATGACTTGATATTATGGACTTTCATATACTTATTAAATTATTGGCGATTCATTCCTTCGACCATGTTTGCCATGTCTCCTTTACGTATGCAGACATGGTGATGGCCAAGAAAAAAGGATAAGAGTGCAGGCGCAGCCTGCGAGATATACGCCAGATCGGTAAGTGTTGAACCTCTACCCATCCTAATTAAATCATGGACTAAAGATCTGGGAATTGAATCCGAATATGCTGACTTGACCGCCTGTAAATCAGGAGCAGGATTTATATGGTTTGAGATGATTTATGCAGATAGATAATAAAGCAGGGACTTGATCGAGGTGAATGAAGTTTATTTGGATGAATCATTGGTACTATTCATTTGACCTCAGCGTTCTCCTTCTTATTTCTCTTTAAATATCGCCATCTAGATACCTATAGTAGGTTTAGTTAAAGGGGAATCTAAGTTTAAATGTTTCGTTTCTATACCCAACACTGAAGAATGGTGCATATTTGTCTTTCTGCTCTTAATATCCTGAAATATAACTATTCCCTTTGAAAGTATATGAAGTAGATCAAAGCAAGGTTTTAAGTGTTATAGATTTAGCCATATCCGGGCGATTATGCATTTGTCCTTCCATGAGCTGTTTTTCCAAAGCTTGCCGCTTCAATAATTTGTGATAAACATTGAAAGAGAAAATATTTTTCAGTTGCGTTCAAGCCATTGCTTGAAAACAATCACAAGAAGAGATGCAACAATCGAAAAAAAATGTTATCTATAACCTATATAGAAATTTATCTATCACAAATGTTACTGGGCCATTCAAGAGAGCTTTGTAAAAAACAATTTCTTGAACGGCTAACACGAATGTCTGCAATTGAAATGGTTAAGATATTGAATTTTCATAATCAACATTTTTGATAGCCAAAATTATAGTAGAGAGATATATTATCCAGCCACCGCTAAATCCATTAAAGTTTAGATGGTATTACTAAGAACTTCATCGAATACATTTCTCATGAAAAGAAAATAAAAAAAGCTAAAATAAAAATACAAGAGGAGAGGAAGCAAAGTTTAATCTAGTTTCGTGGAACGGAAAAGTTAAAGATTATAACAGTTTATGTTATTCTATTTTCATGGCAGGTATGTACATATGGAATCGGAATTTGTCGTTAGTTGCCAATGTATTCGCTGCCACGTAACATCATTGGCGCCATTTCATTGTTGACATCTGACAAAGGGTTTGCAACACACAGCATTATGAATTTCATGCAACAGTTTTTAATGGCTTGAGAAAGAAAATAGGCTCGCCGAAAAATGGAGAGTCGATGATGAAAATTGCCCAATAAATTTGTGTGTTCGTAAGCGTAAGTGTATGTGCAGTCTCGCCAGTCAGGATCCAAAATCAACATTTTCAAAAAAACTCTCCTACTTGATTTTCTACACATATCGAATTTGTGCCCAAAAAAGAAGTGTGCGCACGCGACATTGTTTTTTCCTACATCGATACAAAAAAGGCTGTTTTTACATTGTACTGTTACTCGGATTTATGTTACGAAGCGCCGGAGCAAAGATTCATGGGTATCATCCGCAGCCATCGCTAGACCGAATCGCTACGGCAAGAAGGCGGCACTTTCTGTTTAGTGGGACCAGAAGAGTGTGATCTGGGAAAGGCTGGTGAAACGGTTAATACCATACTGCCTTAACAGCATTAATAATGAGAACGACTCGTTGTTCAATAAATATCACAAAAAGGTGGCACAAGATCATATCTTGACATCCGCCCATACATCCATACGGCACTACTGGTTCGCGATACAGTCAAAACACTTAGCTAGAAACTACTAGCCCATGCGGCTATTGTCTAGTGGTTGGGATGTCCGCTTCTTTGTGTCGATTGGTTATGCACTTATTAAGTAGCCCTTTGGACCATACGAAGATGTGAAGAAAACAGGTTGGAAAAATGTAAAGGCAGCAATGGGCAATACTTAGCAGACTTCGTGCATTTCGTGGATTTTCTAGACAAAAAGTCAAGTTATTATACATATTGACACATATGCAATATAAGGGCAATTGACAGAATATATTGCAAACGCTTTTTAAACAACCTAATAATTTTCATTAACCTTTCTACAAGAATCTACTAAATTATTCTCTAAACTCAAAAATATAATATTTTTATTTAATTTTGAATTTTTTAAAATCATTTCCCTATAATTTTATACATTTTCAAATGCATATAATTAATTACAAAAGAGCGCCTGAGGGTTAAATAAAAATAAAAAAATGTATTAAAATGCTTGGAAAATCATTCAGTAATTACTTCAAAATAGTTAACTCATTATAAATAGACAGAATTTAAAAAAAAAATAAATAAAAAAAATATTAGGAACCATAATAATACATAATTTAAAAGGAAGAAATAAAATGATAGCAACAATTATAATGGTGAGTACAACGATGATGATAATGACGATGATGATGGGATGTGAGAGAGTTATTATTATTTGCATTTATAGTTAAAATTAAAGTAGCGGAATCAATTCATTTAAATGGTTGGGTGGCCAGATTAAATAATGTGCAAATGTGAAATGAAATCTGAAAGCAGTAAAGAGTGAAATGTAAATGAGTTTTGTAGCGGAAGAGCTGAAAAAACATTCGTATTTAAAAGTGCTAAACAAATACATTCTCTCTCAAAAGGTAAATGAATGAAATTCAACAGACCCATAGAGGAGAGTGCTTTGAAATGGGGAAGACAAACACATGACAAAAGTATGCTGACGCTAGATGATGATGATTACGACGATGGCATAGCAGTACTATGCATAGTGTAGACTAACAAAAGCAAATAAAAATAGACATAGATAGATGGAGATAGAGATGGCGGTAAGAGTTAAAAGGAATTAAAAATTAAGTACACACACATATGTATTTGTTCACAAAATACATACAAAAGACATATAAACAATTCCAAGCTCTTTGTATGCTTCTATGAGCATGAGTGTGTGTAGTAAATGCAGTGAAGTCGGCCAGCTTTCGATATGTATAGTTTATTTAAATACACAAAACATACGCTAAAAAGCCGTTTTGTATATGTGTAAACCTCATTATTGCTGTTATACTGCTTGACGTTCATCTCAGCTTGGTTTAACAACATACAGTAGCGGATCGCTTCAGCGCTGGTGCAATCAGCCGCCAACGTCACAACCACCGAGTACTTTTAAGTCAAACGTTTTCTCTTGTTTATCTTGCGTTAATGAAGTTGTTTTACCTTAAATTCACTCGACATTTTTGACTCACGGGTATACGTATACAACAACAACATTAACAAAAACAAAAAACTTGCAACGAACGACTGGGAGTAGCAATATAAAGAGCTTATACACAAATAATTTCAGTAAAAGAAAAACAAAAAAAGAAGAAACTGTTTCGTACCGACTCAACAGATGAAAGGCCAGGAATGTGTGATTATAGTTTTGCATCGTTTGCACTTCGCTAACAGCCGCCCGGTATGTGCGTCTGCCTTAAGAATTTCGCATTTTTGCAATGTCAGCAGCCAACAGGAAAAATATGAATTTTTTATGTACACATACATGTAAGTGTATAAGTATATAAAATTTATTTAAAAAAAAAGAAAAAAAAGCAATAAACATTCACCAACAAGAGTTGAGGCAACCATCTGAGTAACCTCCGGATAATTATAGAGGCAAAAACTGCTGCTACCGGTAGCGGTAATGTTATGTCGTTTTTCTTTATTACGTGTTTCGTGCATTCCGTTTGCTACACATTTTTACATTTTCGCATTTTTTCGTGTGTCACTTTTCTCCGTCTGTGTTCAACTATTAATTTTGTTGTTCATTAATATTGGTTTGCTGTTCTTTTTTTTTTATTTTTTTCAATATTTTGCTCCTACCTTGAGAAAAAATAATCCTCCGGCTGGCAGGGTAATCCGGTGTGAACCTGGCAATATTTTCAATGGTACTCTGTCTTTATACCATTGTATGGTTGGTATCGGTGAACCTTCCGCTTTACAATTAAGCGTCGCTGGCTCATGTCTCGGTACGGTAGTGTCGATGGGATGTTCCACTATTCGCGGCGGATGTGAACCTGTAACGAATTTCAGTAAAAAATAAGAAAATAAAAAATGAATGAAAATTAAATTTCAAATTACATGCACACATACATATACTTAAAACGAGTGTATGTAAGAAGCCTCGGAATCAACCGGCTTTCTTTAAATTTTTACGAATTTGCGTAACTATGTCGCTAAAGCGTCAAATTTTGCAAGCTTTCGCTTCGAGCTTTAACTTTCCTTGTTTTCTCCATAATGCACAATATTACATGTTGGCTTAAAAAAAATTTCAGATAATTTCGGGTTACTCTTTAGCAACTAAAATTTCGCCTATATTTCCTAACCCGTATCGCTGCAACACCAGCGCTGGCGGTGAAAGGATGGCCGCTGTCCACTGGATGCCTGAATAATCGGTAAGTATTATGCGTTTACCGACTGCCTACAAGGAAGTATGACCAAACTGTACTGAGATTTTTAATTGTTGCAAGTATTATAATTGATATTATATGGGCATAGTTCGTGGAAGGAGTCCCACAGGGAAAGTTAGTAGGAGAGCAAAGAATATCGAAATCGCTTTCTTGTATACTTCATTGAACCTGCTCTTCTTTTATAAAATATGAAAAAAAAAACAATTAAAGAATTTTTTACTTTTCTTAAACCCAAACCACAGCAAACCTATAATTCTTCAATTATCTTCAAAGGTCTATTTCCTGGCCTTTCATCCTCTAATAACCGTTATTATCATCAACTCTAAACCTCTCACTTATGCCTCATGATTTTTTTTTAAATTGCTTTAAAAACCACAAATACCTAATTATACTTCACTGTTATCCTACCTAGCATGATATATATTTTTAACAATCATTAGTTAGTTGGTAGTGTACTTTAATTTTGTGCTAATATTTTCTTTTGTTTTTATTTTGATTACAGTTTAGTTTTTCAGTTAGTAAAACATTTTTTCCTTTTTCACATGTTTGCCATGATTTCCTGTTGAACTAAGAAATTATGTGCAAAATTCCTTAAATGGATAGAGAAAGTTGGTATAATAATAGCAAGAAACATGCAACATATTGAAGAAGGACTCGCACACAACCCCTCCAGAGTTGACATAAAAAACAATATAATCAAGAGCTCAGATTTCATATACATACATAAGGTTTTTGTTATTTCTTCTAATAAACAAGTTTATATGCATGTGTTCTTTAATTGGTCATGTACTGATTTGCATATGGTAAATATAGGCTTTTTTTAAAACTAGGTTTAGTAGTCGGAAACTCAAATGTTTACAAGAAAAACAGTTGCTTATAAAAAAAATCGCCTAAAAATAAGAAAAATTTGAAATGTTTTTCACTTTGCTAGTCAATTACAAATAATCCGGTAAATAACAGTTCTGAAGGTAGAGAAAACACACCCGAACTGTTATTTTAGATTTTAAACTCAAGATTTTTCTTAGAAAATTTAATGCCTTTACTTTTGTTTATAATTAACAACTCAATGGCCTTAGGTTCAAATCTCAAGTGCGGGAGAGTTTTCAGTCTTTTCAGTCTTATTTCCCTGGCTAAATAAATAACAACAATATAATTCACACATTATGGCGTCATTTTCATGCCACGATACAATTGAATTTTATTTCAGAAGAGGACCTTTCGTTCATTTTTTGTGCTTGGTGTTTTAGGAAGCGCCGCAAACTGCTCAAGAGAATAGATTATACCGTTACAAAGTGTAGTCAAATGACAGCTGCTTATATATATAGTTGTATATAAAAATCATTTTCTGTAAAGGAACATTTTCCGAATCAATTTAAGTTTGTCTGTCTGCCAATAAAGAAGGCTATTGAAAACCGTCTGGATCAGTGGACGTTTTGGACATCCTCCAATAGGAGGGCATCATTGCAAGTCTGCTTTTACTTGAAAATAATAAAATATTTTTCGTGTAAATGGTGTCGCGAAATGGGGTCGGATATTTAATGTGTCGCCTTGTTCTTACATACACCTTTCACCTTTCCGTTCACCTTAATTTGCAAAATTTCTATACGATAAATGGTCATTTGTTTTGATTTCTTAGATCAACTTAATTCTATATATGCCTTAAAATGCAAATCTTGATGAACAATTTTTTATCTAGATGGTTCTAGCGGAGAGTCCAAGTTGCTGAGAAAGACGTCTAATTTTTTCTTTTTTCATTTTAAGTGTTACTTCTGAACGGCTACGCTCTATTTTTCAGTTTCAATTTAATTTTTTTTGTTTCAGAAAATTCAAAAAGAAAGAAAACTTGCATTAAGAAGATAAAACTTTCGAATTTGATTAACTTGTGTAAGGTAATGAAATGGGACCTTTTTTTTAAACATCATATCACCCAAGTACCTTTTTCAGATTCTCACTTAAATTGTCAGTTGTGTTCAGTATCGTTTGCGGAATCGTTACGGAAATAAACACAGCCGCACAGCGTACGAAAGGTGTCTCTGCTCACCATAAAATACCCTACACTACACTGTAGTTATTCATATAATCATTTTTCAAAATAAGGCGCTATATGCGAAGTGCCCAAAAAAGTAGCTCGATTTAAAGCACTTTGAATACCGTTCGTCTTTGAGTCAAAGCACGTCACTGTGCCTAATTTCATCAAAACACCTCAAAAATGCGGGCCTGCACGTTAAACACATGAATTGATAGACTAAGTGGTTCTCCTTTCCCCTTAACTAATAATAACTGGAAGGAATTGAGTGTCAAACATAACAGACCAGCTTGCATTTGTTATTAGCCTTTTCATTAATTAACGTTAACCATTGAACTTTATAATCGAATCAGATTCAGTGATTATTTACCAATACCTTAGAGAATCAATCATGAATCAAACTAAAGTTAAACAAAAAAGCCGCGAAATGTGTATTATATGAAAAACTTGGAATTTTAAATTTCTTGCGCTCCAATTGTTGAATATCGTCGTGCATAGATTGTTTCATATGATGCTTACGCTGCTTACGTAAGCAAACTTGTTTACATAGCTGAGCATATATGTTATGATTGTCTGTACAACATGGTTGTTTTGTAATTACAAACTCGCTTCTAAACATAAGTACCTATGTATATGTATACATGCCTCTGTACTTCTCCTATTTTCATTTTCTTCGTCGGAACGAATATATGGCATAATTGCTGCTTACTTTGCTGACACAGAAAGCAACGACAACGACAACAGCAATAGCAATAGCAGCAACTATATACTCCTTCCATATACTCTTTAATTTGCCTATGCATGTCTGCGTAATGATTTTAGTTAGTGAACGAGAAAGGCCTGAGTGAAAAAAGGAAGAAATATATATAGTTGCGGTAACACAAAAATTGCCATAAAGTTTCTAGGTTGGCAAAAATTATGCCAAAATGCAAATTTAAACTATACACGAAAGACTAACACAACAAACATATACCAACATAACATACCAAAGGTGGCAGGCACACAAACACTATTAGGGGAATACATTAGGATGGTTTGTGTATATGCAAGTGGAAAAAGTGTTTGTCTCTTAAGAACGGAGTATGTTATGTTGTGTTATCCCCCCCGTATATATTATCGATTGTTTATTAAGCCTGTTACTCTCTACGCTCGACTTTATATATAGAATTAAGTGTGTTTGTAAGCCAGCGTAATTTACAAAGCATATATGCATACCATACATATTTACTTATATGTATGTATAAATAATTTTTTCCATATAAACCTACTTGCATCTGCGTCTCTTGAATATGGATTATTCAACAGATAAATTACGGCTATGTCGAGTGCAGTAAAACTTTTTTTTGAGAAATCTGAATACAAGAATATATATTTACATATATGTATGTATAGTTAGGTATATATATATATATATATATATATATATCCATTATGTATTAGGTACCTACAAAAAAGTTCGCGGCGTTTTTTCATATAAATGATTTAAGTTGCACAACGCTCTTAAGCCATACGCTAGAGCGTTTGAAAGGTGACAATGCTCAGAATAAAGAAATTCTAAGATAGTTAATTTCTGAGGTTAGTCGGTTGGCTTTTTGATTTTTTAAAATTTTACAAAAGTCATTGCACTATACGATATCCCTTCGGCCCAAGCAATAAAGATTCATAGCCTGGTGGGCAAATTCGTGGTGGTTATCGCGAAGATGCTTTATCAAAATGAATTGCATGCAAATAATTATCTCATTTCGGTACAGTGGCCGCTTAAAAGTATTACCAGAAAAATGACAAAACTTTATTGATCGGCTTAATAAAATTGAAAATATCATAATAATTTCTTTGAATTTCGATAGAAAAACGCCACAAACTTTTTCCTTTGGTTCAAATTACTTTTAAACCAAGTAAGAAGGTAATATTCAGCTATGACCGAATCTTTTATACCCACGCTGTACTTTAAAACAAAAAATCGAGAAAAACTAAATTTCAATACTGCAAAATATTAGGTGGGGTACTTTCTATCTGTACGAATACTCAAATTTTTATCGTTGAATTTGTAGGTTATGAGTAATGAGTAGGAAACCATTTTTTGATTTTGAAAGCAGAGGTGCTCTTACTTTATAACGTACTGTAAGCCCGTACTTTGACGTTTGGTTCCACATTGGCTACCAATCTGAACGAAAGCAGCTTCAATGATTTTACCTAATTTAAAGGCAACGTCCCAATTTTTGCAACCAGGACAATTTTCGCCAAAAACAATACATAGAGAGACACAGGAACGGACAGATATCTCTGGCATGATTCAGAACTTAAGCCTAACAATATACATACTTTATAGAATAGACGGAGTTTTCTTCTGGATGTTGCAGACGTTGCAGACAAAATGGATATACCCCTTGTTGGAGGATATGCACAAAAATATGTTCGCATTTTGATGGAAGAAAGCCATTTGGACGAGTATATATAGGCTTATATATATGCAGTATTGACTGCAAGTAATTTAGAACCGTCTCTTTCTAGGTAAACTTGAACCGTCGTCAGTAATTTCCTATTAAACACGATTTTCTCTGTTTGTAAGGCTGTAACGAAAAAAAATGTCAGTTTCTTTAGTACGTTTATTTTGTTATTTTAAAGCATAATACATTTGCTTGTCTTCAATTACGGGCATGTAAAATGTCAACTGCACCCCTTTGGCTTGAGTAAAGCAAAACTTGTTGCTTTAATTCAACACAGAAACTTAAAGTTTACTTGTTTCTTTCCTTTTTTTACGTTTTCTTTATAGTAGCATACAAAATAGGCGCCACAATTATTATTTCACTTTTTTTCTTTTCTCTCTTTTACACGCTTCGATGGCAAGTTCTTCTATTTTTTTTCCACAATACAGTAAAGGCGCTGACTCATGCAAGTATAAGAACACTTTTCCATACCAAACTTACTTAAGGAGTCGTATGTTAATGTGCGAAGGTACGGACGTGTGTTTTCTGAAAGTAAATTCATAAAGTTTTAACTCAATGCTCTGCTTTTATTGTACTGCATTTTTTTGTTGTTGCTTTTTTTCTTTATTCTATTCTATTTATTGTTCCACTTTCCACTTTTTAAGTTGCTTGCAATTCACACCGTTGTATAACGGTAAATTGTAAATTATACTTTATGCACATATAGCTGACTCTGTTGCTTTGCATTTCCACGACTGCCCTACGTATGCGTTCGTGCACGTCTATGCATATTTCAGTTGCTGAGTAAAGGAATACAATGCAAACTGGAGGGGCGGGGGGGATCGCCCGCCAAGAATGTGTAGTAGATTTAAAATCAAAAAGTAAAGTTTTCTTAGCAACATAAAAACTGGTAATTTTTTCGTTTATTTTTTGTTCCTTTTTTGTATGTAATTTTCAACTGAAAAGTTTATTCTTTTGCCATTTTTTTATTTTTTATTTATTTCATTTTGCTTATGCATGAGGGTCCATTAACAATTAACTCCCAGCTATTAAACTGTTAATGTTTGGTGAGAAATTTCATTAATGCAAGGTGCTGTGATTTTTTTTAGAAACGAACAAATGTCGTAACTAAGAGAGGCCGTCCTTTTTTCTGTTCGCTTTTTTTCCGTCTTTTTGTTTAAGGTATGTTGCAAACGCTGCATAATTTGTATGCAGACAAAGCTTATACAATCACGAAGAACATTGTAAAGTATATTTTTCATAATGTCGTGGCTATTGCCAGATATTCTGACTAAGGTCGCAAATAGGGTATCGTGTTTGAAATGAAACTCATTGATTTACTTTTCCGATTTTTGTACTCATAAGTTTCCATGTAAATGAAATTCAGTGACATACTTACCTTCGCTGGTTTGCTTACGTCAATCAATAACTTTAAAATTGTTCTATGAATCTTATTCTATGTAGAAAAGATGCAGAATGTATGAAGAACTAAACGCACAGTTTTTACTTCACTATTAATTCGGACAGACTGACTTTTAAATAAAAACAAAATACAACTTTTGTATTCGGGCAAGGCCGACCTGTAAACAACCTACGTTAGTTTTCCTAACACGATTCCGTAGTCATTTTCGTAGGTAAGTACCAAAGGTTGTACCTTGCTAGATGGGATCCAAAAAAAATGTGGACCAAATTTGATCACTAAATATTAAGAAGTAGATCTGTTTGTCGTGTGAAAATGTAGTTTTTATTGGAACCCTTTCACGAGGTGCGCTATAAAAGTGTACCTACAAGATCCAAATTCCACATAAGTCATTTTTATGTCAAACCAATCCAAAGGATCAAGCCTCACTATGAAATATTAAAATTTACATCGTTTTCCCTTCTAAAGGCTTACCTCAACACGTTAGTGTACCGAAGTGCATGAAAATATTTCAAAATAAAAAACTGTAGGCGGAATGTAAAAATATGTGGACAGGCTTAAAGTGAACAGACAGACAAATATGTACAAATTTAGATCATTGCGAAAGGCCGGTCTGAGTCGATCAGTATAATGAAAGCGTGCTCTATTTAAAAACCCCCTGGCCGTTGTATATATCAATTATAATTATTATTATTATTATTTATTTAGACGAAAAGAATAAGTTCTAGGACTAGAGGTAAGCTGTGCTACATGTGGCTATATTTTGTAATAGCACTTACATTTACAAAAGTATTACTGAAATCATTATGGCAAGGAAATAAATGAATGTGTCCGTTGATAGAATTTTCCAATAATTGAATTCAATAATGCATACAGACGAATAAATAAATTTATTAAACCATACAGTTTTCTTTTTAATTTTGTAATTGCTACTCAATTGATCAAATTGCAAAGCATCTACCCATCCAAATAATGTCCAATAAAGCCAATACGTAGAAGAATTTGAAATAAATGCAAAATGAACAACTTTTACCATTCAACAGGTAATACCATAACCGAGATACGAACACCCTTTTTTATCTTCCTTAAAATTGTATCTAGGCTGAATTGGCAGCAGATTAATATCCATCTACGTGGATATCTTCACACAATTCGTTTGAAAGTTGTATTTTTTAAAAATTATACGGGCTCGTCAATCGTAATCCTACGTCTGTATGTCATTCTACGAATTTACCGAGCGCTGTGTTAACTGCGTTGCAGCGTTTGTTTAGGTCTGATGCAATTTTTGCAAATAACTTTCCAAGAAGTATCAAGTAGAAGTAGTAGCATCTTTGATTCTTTTTTTCAAACTACTTGTCTTTCCTGTCCAAAACACTATTTCTCCTCTTATCGAAGAAGTGTAGTTGATAACCTACCACAAGACTTTACATGAAAAGCAATACTCCCTGCGAATTGCGCTATACATTATTTTATGTATTCAAAAGAGGCTTGGAGTGGTTCGGAAAATGTCAAAAAAATGTTAATTTGAATATGAATGAATCTCAGACGTCGTGTCGTATAAATATTCTTCAAATCAGACAGCAAACTATATTTAAAGGCCTCTATTATCAATCTTTATGGAACTTTATTCATTGATGTGGCGTTTTTATTTTTAAGGCAGTCAAGAAAATAGTTGCTTCGAACTAAATATGAAAGTAAATGTGTTGCTGTTCAGGCTGTTCAAACTGGTTTGATTTATATTGAAAAGCTGATGAATAAATCATAGCAGTAGACGAAAGGGAGTTATTTTGGTGTTAATAGTAAAAACCACTTGCCCATAATTGAGGTGTATCTTACGAAAAGCCTCACGGATACAACGCTGAATGCCTTGTTAAAAATCTGTACAAGTGGTGAAATCATTGAAATGAACTAATCTCAAGGTTCACACTGAACCTTTTCTACTCAGCGTAGCGACTCGTCCGTTGTTAATTTATTGCGTTTTAGAAGAAGTGGAAGTTATACTTTGATACTAAGCCAAAAGACCGCATTGATCACATATATTCAATATATGAATACTTATTAAACCATTCATTAAAAATCTCCAAGACTTAATTACAAGAATAATACCAAACTTATGTTGTAGTAGCTATAGGCGAGCATAGCTCCATTTACACACAAAGAGATTGAGAATAGAACGGTAAGACCGCGCTACGTATGAGTTATACGTAAATATAACATATGGGTATGCAGTTCGACATGATGAACAGCTTTTTTAATGCAATAAAAATATTACTCATTTCATTCTTTAATATACGATATGTGTGCGTGTTGCATCTATCTAACTTGTGTGTGATATCTCTCTCCGCCATCAACACAAAAATCAAACAAAATCTTTAACGATGATTCAATCATTGTAGAATGAAAATGTTTATTTTTTATATAATTTTTTAAAAAGGACTTTCTTTACTTTTTTGAAAACGAAAAATGTCCAGGAAACCCTTTTTATGTTAAACATTGCCGCAGGACACTCCCTATAAACAATTAGTAAAAAACACGAAAGTCTTTCAAACAATAGATATGAAAATTGGGTAAAAAACAAGAGGAAAAAGCAAACACAGTAGTGACAGACAGTTGGTAGACTACTAACTACAAGAAGAGAAGCATGAAAAGCTACGAATTTAGAAGAGGGAATGAGATTAACATGCAAACTATATACACAGTGCAAATGATACGTATGCATATGTATAATATAAAGATAAAATACGCAACAAACCACTATACGAGGTCAAAGAGCAGAGTTCGGTTTGACAGTCTGAGGTTTTCTATGGTTACCATATTGACTCCGTGTGTGGGTGGTGTTGCATTATAGGTATACGTTTTTCATTTTATTTGTTTAAATAATTGTCTGTTTTTCATTTTTTGGAATAATGAAAATAAAGAAGAGGCAAAACACGGGTGCTAACAAACTGTCGTAAAGCATACACACCTACAGACGAATTTTATAAGGGTTTGTTCAACCCCAAACCAGCTGCACCCGCTTGAAACGGTTAGATTGCGTTCTCTTCCTTTTTATTAACACTCTATACCCTGATGACATGCAATATTTGCCGAAGGGTCCAACACGTCATATTCGTTGTTATTGCTGTTATTGCTTTTGTCTTTTTAGCACATAGAGCCGCAATGAATAAGAACACACACAAACATACCCATGTACATGCATAACCGCTTACATTTATATCTATCTGCCGTATGTAACTGTGTACGCGTTTTGTTATAAATATATTTTTTTTATATTTTCGTTTGATGTACGCTGGGAGACAGATGAGAGCGAGAAAAAATACTACATTGGTTTGCAATGGATTTTTGAAGCAATCATAAGCGAATGGCGTTGCATTTAACTAATAAAAAATAAAAAAAAAGTTAAAAAACATCGAGAGAGTTTTAAAGCCCAGCTAATGCATATATGTGGGCTCTTGCTTGCTCAAAATCATGGAGGGATAAATTGAAGAATAAAAGAAAATAAAAAAAGGAGAAAAATATAAAATATATGAAAAGTGACAAAGACCCCTTGTGTGCTTATGCACAATTATGCATTGTGTCATTTTGTGTAACAATGAGAGTTAAGGCAACGACTGTACACAATAATGTCAACGCAACAACAATGAATTTATTAAATTATACTTTGTGTGCAATTAAGGCGTGTCTGCTTTTTCAACCAAACCATTATTTGCACAAGTTATAAAGACCAACACCCTGCCTTCAACCCAGTCGGTTCCAGTTCGTTGATCACATGAATTCTACCCTCTATACCTTTAGAAGGTCTTGTCTCTTGAACGTTTCTTCTTCATTTTCTTGATTTTTAATGCTTGTGATCTATCTTTTAGTTTTGTTTTGTAGTTTTCTGACTTTAATGGCGGTCGTTTGTTTAATGTGACCCCCTGGTCGTAATTTCATTTTTCAAGGGTGTCTCTTGTATACTTTGTTGGTCATTTCGAAATGCTTGTCTCGCTCTCCTTGATAAACTATTGAAATATCAACACTTACCCAAAGTGAAAATATGAAAAATGATTGTTTAACTTGACTTTCCGTTTTTTTGTTTTGCTGGGTATAGGGAAACATTCAATATAAGGCTTTTATGTAAGTGTGTCAGAAGGCAAACATATCTATAATATGTCCGTCGGGTAGCATTAGGTGAGTAATCATAGTACGGTCAAACGAAACATTTTAAATGTTCGCTTTTGTCATATGAATGGGTGCGTTGATATTCTATTGAAATATTGTTGCCCTTCTGTCCGTTGTTGCTTTCAGTATTTGCTGCCTGAAAATTGCAATAATAAAAAAAAATTCGGTCCAAAAATCAGCTTAAAAAAACTTATATTTCGCTTCATTTTTCATGTTTTAATTGTAGATATTTTTATTTTTAAATTATTGGGTGTAGATTTTTTTTTGAATTTGAACTACCAACTAATGCTAGCAGGATAGAAAGGCGAAGGGAGAGAGAAAACTCTGGCTTTCTTTCTACCATGATATGGAAATTTAAACAGAATGTCTTACTCTATTTTAAACTGAAAAGAAATGCAGAAGATACGGAGATGATTAAGCTGGCCTGGAAGAAAAGTGGAGCAGGTTATAAAGCAGTTGAAGCAGTTGGTCTGCGAGATTTCGTGCAAAAAAGTGTAGTTTTGAAGGTAATGAAAGTTCGTATGTGTTCGTATTGTACGCCCGTCCGTCTCTAGCAAAAACAGCCCATTAAAAAATCTTCAAATCGGTTTGGGAATATATCCCGATTGCGGCGTATTCTCCAGACGAGTCCTTTTCTGATGACTATTTGTTCAAAATGATGAAGTGACATTTAGCAGATCAGCGGTTCTGCAAAGTTAAAGATGTGCGAAAATGCATTGTTGAGTGTTTCGATTTTAAATCACGAAGTTTCTATAGCGAGAACATCTATTAGCTACCCGTTAAGAGGCAAAAGGCCGTAAATAGTGATGGTGAATGTTTCGATTATCAAGCTTCTAAATCAGTATTTTTTAGTTAAACTTTGCATTTTATCAAACAACGCAGAAAATTTATTTGCATACCTAATGTATTAATAGGCAAACATCAAAGCCCAAATTCAAGCAAGGCCAATAGAGGGAAGCTGATATGGAAATGTGGATGTATGCAATTAGGTGGTTCTTTTGAATAATGGTTTTATTTGAAACCCTTAATATTTACATTATATTTTTTATAGATAACGGAAATATTTGTGTTTAATTACAGGTTTATATGTTGATGATGTGCAGTAAATGATTTTTAATATTTTTATTTATCAATGAAGTATGGCACTACACTTAAAATAACCTTCCGTTTGCAACACTAAGGAACATGCACAAAAGAGACTATAAAATAAACATTATAGTGAGCAGCGTAGGTGGATTTAACATTGCCCTCAAACCTGTTCGACCCTGTATAAATTTGCATGAAGCGACATTTGGGAGAGAAACCTTAAGTTTGTCATATATATTCTCAATTGACAGCCAAAGAGGATAGGCGAGATTCTACGGCAGCGCGGCTAGAAATGCTATTTGCGACGGTAGGCACGGCTAATGCAACGGATCGAATGGATTAAACTTATTTATTAACTCTTGAGATCATCCACCAACTTTTAGTGAAGTCATCCAGCCATGTTTTGTTTTTGTTTGTTTGGTCATTCCAAAGATTCATCGGCACCGAAGCTGGTACAGCCACGTTTCCCAGCCACGACTCTGTCAGAGTGCTCGTACACAACTTTAAGCTCGTCTTTCATTATGGCGTATGGCGTTTGACCTTCAAAAGCAAACATTTACTAGCAGCCCAATAGTCCATTTTGTCTATTTTAATTAAAATGCTCGCATCGAGTCACTCGAACGATTATCGAACAATAACGGAGCAAACAAAATGGTTGAAATTCTGGTGAACACTAATCAACGCGTGCACAGACGTATTCGCGAACTTTTATAAAGAAATGCTTTCGTTTTTATGTTCAGGCCGATAACTTTTTAACTCCACTATGTAGCACGTCGCGTGAACTTAAGAATCAACGTTGAACAATAAAAATTGATCGAATCGGTTAAGTTATTGATAACGGAATCCAATAATATGTTACTCTATTGTTATTGTTTTGAGTTTATGTCATTTTTGATTTAGAAAAGAAAACCAAATTTAATATCATTTAAATTATCTTTAAATCAAAATAAACTGAAGTTATTGTCTCTTTTTTTTTTTTTTTTTAATCCATTTGTCGGAAATTATCATTTAATTCCCGTATTCACAAACACGTCCGTGTAATGCATGGAGAAGTAGATAAAGATATTTTTGCAAACCCATTGCAGCGCATACGTCACTATGCACTTTCTTGTTTCTCACGTACGTAAAGATATTTATCCTCTCGAACAAAACTCTCACATAAATTAATTGACAAAAAGTTTTGCGTGTGTTTGTTGAGACGTTAGTAAATACATTAAATTAATTATGTAATGTAAACAACAAAACTTCATATTTCTACGAATGCAAGAAACTGTGCGAATAGAAGAAATTCAACAACGTGAATATAACAAACAAGCAATGGGGGGCTTAAAAAGAGGCATAAGACGTATTTGTCTATACACGATAGCAGAACTAACTAGCATACCCACTTGAATATGCAGAATAAACATGAAATTGTGCTATGACATCAAACGAAGTTTATATCTCCTCCCCCGACTTTAAGTCCTATTTTATAACTTTATCACACATACATATAATTGTAATATAAATAGGAAGAGAGACAGAGAGAGTGTGCATCTGTGCATACGCAACCAAATACAGTTATTCAGAGCCACCATAACATATTGCATTTATTTAGGGCTCAAATGAGTTTATTTTTGGCTTTGCTCTGTGTGCAAGTAACCACTACCATGTGACTGCAAGGGTGCATTAGATTACATTTGTGGAAAGAGATTTTGTGGCAATCTTCTGTGTACCGGTTACATTTTATGACTTATGTGTGAAATATGCTGATATTCTAAAGGATCTCAAAATTATGTTATGTTTTGTTGTGTTGTGGCGATGGTTATTATGTATCAACATGTGCAGCGTGCATATTCTCCACATAACTTTGGTATTTTATTTAATATTTAAACACAGACACACACGCACAGGCACACACAATGACGAAAATGCAAATACATAATAAATATACGGGTGCACTGGTATGCTCGTGAACTCATAAGCATATGCTCACATATTCATGTTGTTTGATATTTTATGATGTTGCAAAATTTTCTTGAGCAAAAAAAGAAGCTATTGTAGTTGCACATGCATACGACATCATTATATGTTATTAAATTATGAGCACAAGTTATTAACAAGATATTGTGTGAATTTTATAATGATGGTAGAAAAGTAAAATGTCCTCAGGGAGTGCAAAGCATGCCGCAATACGAAACATTTAGCTAAAAAGCATCTTGTAACTTAAGGAAGACTTTATTCTACAATTTTACCAAAGCAATTTTGTTCTTCACATCATTTGAGGCTAACGGATTTGCGAACCGTCACATATTTTATAAGATATGCTGACTTTATCATACACACCTTGAATTCAACTTTAGCAACAATCCTTGGAGAGTGCGATAATGCTTAACTTCGTTATGCTGTTACAATACCACAGTATACGCCACTGCCTTAAACTATGCTGTACTTTTTTATTGTATACGACTCAGAGATGTTCCCCACACGTGCAAACACGACGGTGGTCACAAGTGACTATAGGAGCAGAGGACTGGTAAAGGTGATGAGCATTTGCGTATCAGATGCGACGCTTGCTTCAAAGGCGGCTGTTTCGTTTAAAGAACGACACGCGGATAGGTGATAGGGCAGACAATTTTATTGCAAGTGCGTGGGAACGCTGAGGAAGCAAATCTTGCCCTACATGTACCTAAGTATAAGCATTACACGGCTTATTTCACGCATATGCTAAAGGATACCGAGAGCTTTGAACGCACTATCATCGCCCACTAATTTGTCCAATATTCGTTGTATGGTATTATGTAAGTGATATTGTAATATCAACCCGATAGCGTCAAAGGAAACGGCCTGTTCGATACTTCTTCTATGCGTTAAAAGACAGCGTGGTCCTTTCCTGGCATTAAGGTTTCACCCTATAAGCCCGACCCCATTCAGATATTTTTATGAGGTCTCGATTTATTGTGTATTTTACTGGCCCCTATGTGGGAGAAACCCGATGACACAAACTGCTGTCATCCGCAAATGAATAAATCAGATTTTCTGTCATCCAGAGAGCACTAGAAAAAAGGAAGTAAGAAGAACAGCGCTTCGTAATACTTTTGCATCGCAATAATATTTGCTTCAGGCCAATTTTTATGTTTTCCTAAAACAGCACTGGATTAAAAGTAGTAGTAGGTGTGTCCACCAAAGTCGGAAAATTTGAAAGGGCAACAAGAATTTCACAGATCCCCCGGCGATTTATATATATATTAGGATGCGGGAATAACATTTGACAGGTCAATTTCTACAACATATAATTTTTAAAGCATAATAACACTTAAACTCATGATAAGCACGACATATATCCCACAACCCGCAAAAGTATCGTATCAATATAGGGTACATCAACAACTTTTATGACTGGCAGTAATGGCCAAAATGATCGTACGAAAGATGAAATTGAACGCTTTCGCAAGGGAATGGCAAGAGTGTGGATTTTGCTAGCTAAATAAGCTCATATATGGTTGCGCTTGCTGGCTGTTTTGGTTCCTTTAATGACTATCCGAAGACGTGATTATAAAACTAGCGTGTCAGTGTGTTACTGCTCTTGCAGGAAAGGATTTTCTTGGATATACAATATACAAGCGTATGCCGCTAGATATTCTAATACAAAAAATTCCGCTAAAGCAATACGACAAGTCTAAACTTTTACTTAGATATCGACTTGTTGTGCAAGCTTTCTTTTTAGCAATAAGTTGCTCATATGAAATATTGCAACCATAAAATCGCTTTATGATGTTATGCTCTGCATTTTGGAAAGTTTCAAGCAGTTTTTGTGTTGTTCATTTTTCTTCTCTACCTAGCTTTAGTTAAAATCCTCTTACTTTCTCCTATCATTAAGCATTTATTTCTATATCAATTTTTCTTTACTTTCGAAATACTAACGAGAAACTACAGTAAATTCCTATAAACATATTAAGGTCATTTTAAATTCTACTCAGCGAATAAGTGTACAACGAAACGTATTGTATTCATTTTTATAGGGAATAATGGGTTTATATGAATTTTTCCTCAGGAGTCTCTCTCTAAAAAATTTTCCTCTAAAGCCCTTAACATGAAGTGCGTCTGAGGGCATACTTTAACCGGAGCATAAGATCTATATAGTTTTGTTTGTTTTGATTCTTTAATTTTTTCTTGTTTGTTCGTTGTTTTGTATATTTATTCAAACGTATGCATATACATGCAAGCATATGCTTGCTTATGTATATATAGTTTAATTGCTGCATATAAAAGTCTGGAGTTAACGCTAAGTGTTATCATTTTGCCAACTAAACTAACCATGCATTAGCTCGAATACGTATGCAAGCAGCCGCACACGTACAACTATACAAAGAAAATAGCAAACATGACCAAATAAAATAGTATGTGGAAATTGTGCTAACAAGTGCACACAATTTGTTAATGTCAGTGAGGGTGAAAAACGACTAAACGACAACAACAGTAGCAGTAACTGTAGAATTATAGTAATAGTGGCAGTAAAACTTTCTTTCAACTGCAACAACATCAACAATAATAAAAACCATTTATATGACCCTTGGAAAAGCGCAACAAATTTAAACTTAATTTAAAGCATAAAACTATACAATAACGGCACAGTAGGTATAACTAAAGTAACCCGGCAGCTTACGTGTACGTATATTCTGTGTAATATACTGTGAGTAAATCCACCAATTAGCACTAAATTAATGCCTTGTTAAGAAGAGCTGAAATCTTTTTAAAAACAACAATTAATTTTTTTTCTATGTCATATGCAGGCTTTAGGCTGGTTAATAAATTAGAGAAGAGCTTAATTTTTCAAAGACTTGCTTGCACAACAAATTTGAAATTTATAAAGCTCATGAAAAACTGCTGGATACATCCATAGCACGGGGAAAGTAAACCATTACAACAGAGGTTCAAAGACGCAAGTTTGGAAGCGCTTTCGAAATATTTTTCCTATGGACAGTTATTAGTCGGAACGAAATTGACGACAGTTAAACTGCGTTGGAGGTGTTTGACATTAAAGTTCAAGATTCCATAATCGTCAGAATAGTAAGAACCATGAAGGGTGGAAACGACTGTAAATTTATTAGACAATACTTTGCCTTTAGAATATCTTCAGCAAAAGTCCCTATCTGAAAGAAATGTGTTCTTGGAAATTTCGGGCTTTTGCCGTTCAGAAAAGACTGCCTAAGTTCAAATGAATAACTGCTGGGGAATTGCAGCTGAACATTTTGTCTTCTGATAGCAAACTTCTTACTCACAGAAGCCCTTAAGAAATGTTTTTGTTCATTTAAAATTTAAAATTTCCAATTAAAAATATGTCAGTGTAGCTTCATCGAAATGATTTTTAACGGAACATGAGGCTGAGAGTGATCCGAAAGTTTTCGAAGCTTCTGCCAAGAAACTTAAAGTTTGATATTAAAATTGTTGGTGTTGATTATCAGTTCCGCTATTAAATTATATATATTTTTCTTTCATTCTCTTCATCATTGACCAACTTGTCATTGTATGTATGTGTTCTAGAGATCCTCTAAAAAACTCACTTTCGAGAATAAAATTGACCACATTATTAAACGTGTAAATTTATTCTGTTGCTAGCTGAAAATAGTTGCTAGGAATTTTGTGGAACAACTTCGGGACAGCAGCTCTTCAGTCGAATCTTCACACGATGCAGATTCCGTCCATAGTGTACACGGTAACTATATATGTTGTAGCAGAGCTGGGATAAGCAAAACTATTTGAACATGAAAGGATGATAGGACTAAAGTCTGATGAGGAAAACCAATAAAGATTTATTACCGTATAACAAAAAACATGCCAATACCAGGTATCAAAACTATACTCGCTAATATATTTCCGTTTGTACCTTTTCGTTTACACATCGTAAAATTTTTTCGCTTAGCTAATTTAAACCTATTAATAAAGATTGTGCTTTCATCTCTTTTTGGGCGGAAGTTGCACTTTTTCATTCAATCACTTGCCAAACACACAAGAAGCAATAAAAAAGCGATGGTTTTGTTGTTGCCATTTTTGAATGTAATAATTAACAAAACATACTTTAAAAATAATAATTTCATACTTAAACGTACACTCAGTAACCTTCTCCAATATTATTATTCCATTGCTTTCGCTCCTAATCCCAAAAAAATTTTTCGAAATTATGGTTCCTTTTAGGTTATTACAACGCCCTTAAAGCCGCGATAGGAGAAAGAACGGACGGAATACTCCAAAGTTTTTCAACATTTTTTTGAAAAGAATTGGCTTTTTTAATATTAGGTCGAGTCATATATAACTTCCGCTGGTAGATAGGTAGAATCTGTTGTTCGTATTTACTCACTATCAGCCACCGAAACCTTCAATTCTAAGGCTGTAGAAAATTTGTTCCAGGCCAAGCCAACCACATTTAAGAAGGAATGAGTTTATAAACTGCTAGGAAGATGGGAGAGTGTCATACATAATAGTCGCGAATACATAATAAATTAATATAATTTTGTTATTCAATGAAACCAAAATAAATGATTGATAAAAAAACGGAAGTTACTTATGACTCGAGCTAATGGTTAAATATGTGCTTAGCATTCTTGAATATTGCTATCCGCTTTCCTTTTCTTACATCCAAAAAATTTATCATAAAAAATTATTATATCCTACACCGCTTAAGTTTGTTCGTATGTATGTAACACTCGGCAGAACTCGAGATAGATCTACCTTTTTCTATACCGATTCAGAAAGTGATTCCAAGCTTATTTGTCCATCTGTCCCTCTCGGGTTCTACGGCTTGCACTTAACAGATATAAAATTATATATGGCAACAACATCTTGGCCAATTCAAATTCCATTCTTAAAGAATGAATGCTTAAATGAACGCATTTATTGCACGAAGAACTTCTTTAGTAATTATTGAGAGTAATTTATTTTAATATTTTTTGTTTTGTAATTAAATATTTCTCTTTCAATTGCTTTTCTAACGGATGTCACAAAAACTTTAATACACTTTATGCATGTTTTCTTTGAGCGAACCCATAAGATAAACAATAAAAGCATGAAAAGTGAATTTCACTCTCGTACTTACACTAAAATACCCTTTGTCCCTTGTTTTTTTAATTAAGTTAAGTGACGACATATTTTACGCAGCCTAACCAAACAAACAGTTTAAATATAATTTGATTAAGTTAAAGACAAAAGTAAATTTTAGATTTCTATCTCTAACTCTCTTGTTTTACCCTTCAGGAAAAATAGGACACAAAGGCTGTTTACGGCTTGTAGTCTTGTAATAAATTGATGATCATGTAAATAAATTCTACAACACTGCATTGAATGGATGAAGACACTGTCACTCTTTAAGGCTCTTTGCATTTTGCTTAACAATTAAACATAATTGAAAATTTTCGGCTGAAAAATATGATGCCGAAAACGTGATTTCCTTAAAGAAACAACAAACAACTGTCTATTTTAAGTGTTGTTCTAACTTTCAAACAAAAAAAGGGAAAACAATTCAAGTAAGCATACACACATGGACACAAATACGTTTACCCGACTGCGTAGATTGGGGCAAGAATTACGTGCCGGTAACTCGCCAAGCAAACGTGCGTTAAAATTTGCAAAAAAGTTACACAAAATTCTAATAACATCTTTTTTCTCCTGGTTTGTTTTATCTAAAAATATTTATTCGTAAAACACACGCATTAGCTCTTGAAATCCAAACGAACTCAGGTTCATTACTATCGTCATCATTATGTGTTCTTGGTGTTGTTGCCTGATTGCTATTGACTTTGATGGCTTTCTAAAGTACACTCTCTGCTGCCTGCCTGGTTTATCAGATTTTTCAATTTGCTGTTAATTACGCTCCTTTACTTTCGTTTTCAACCTTCACTCTCTCTCAT
Organism: Glossina morsitans morsitans; assembly: GCA_001077435.1. Classification (NCBI taxonomy): domain Eukaryota; kingdom Metazoa; phylum Arthropoda; class Insecta; order Diptera; family Glossinidae; genus Glossina; species Glossina morsitans. The sequence goes on along the minus strand of CCAG010023825.1, from coordinate 54,881 downwards.
GCCATTCCATTCTTACCTAAAAATGAGAAAAAAAATTGCAAACAAATTTCATCGCGTTCGGTATGGTAAGAGGAACAAAATTATATACCTTTCATTGAGAGGACTGACGAGATACTAATTTTTTTCATTCCATTTGTAAATACGTATTGGATTTTGCATAAAGTGTACACAGTACGTTTTTCGAAGTATACTGAGCTTGCGGAATATAAAATTGAGAATAAAATTTCTCCTAATGAAAATGAAATTACAAAACTCGATCTAGAGGTCTTCGTATTTTTAAAAAGCTTACTTTCAAAATAAATGGTTCGCCAATAAGGGCGGGATTCAATTTACTTTGAATGCAACATTCAACTTATTTACAAAACGGAGCTAAATTTTTATTATACATTGCCAAGTAATATATAATTCCAACTGTGCTAGAAAAAGTTCCATCATGGAGAGGAAATTGTATTTACTGATGAGACACTACCTACGTAAAAAAGAAAAATTATGGAATTTGCAGTAAAGGCAAGTCAAGAAGGACTTTAAAGAGACCAATGCACTCTTTACGCAGTACAGTTTGGATTGTTGTATGGGCTGGTGATGTGATTGGGGGGGACTTCTTTCAATATGAATCTAATAAGTGTTTGCATCTATTTTGATCAGCGGCATTTAATTATTTTGACTCTCTTCTAGCGAAAATAACAGTTTTCCACAGTATTATTCAGTGACTCAGTGTATGCAGACGCTAATCGCCGAACACTCAATATTTCATTTTCGCTCAATAATTCATTACTTTTGTTATTTGATTTGAAGAAATCTGCTGCTGAAGCCCATCAAACACTTTTAGAAACTTCTCCAAGCTACTCCATCATATGCCAATCTTGGTTTCTTTGGATTAAGTGGTGATAAGCAAAATCTTTCGAAAATTCAAGTGTGTGTTTTCGAATTATTCGTATGAACATTTTGAAAGTGCGTAAAGAGGGGGCCAACGTAATATCAACCAAATATTTAACTTTATCAAAACAACTAGACTAACCATCAAGTTTATGTTCTTTAAAAAAGAAAGGCCACAGTCTTGGTTAATAGAGATCATTATACTTTAGTGCTGGAATTCATTTCTTTTAGCAAAACCGGTTGGACAAGGAAAACTTTTTTGTTACTTTGACTACTGGCCCTTGAATATTTCTATACACAGAGAATTAACATTTTGTATAACAAATGCATGCAAGTTTTCTGCTTGGAAACTCGATGTTTCGCCAGTCGAATGTTGAATGCCAGGGAACATGATTTATCATTTGTAATGCTTTCTCTGAGCAAAATTTTTTTTCATATAACGTTCCCAACTGTTTGTTTCGTTTGAAAATTTTCGTAAATTAGATCGCCAACAGAAGTCTTGTCATTTTTTTTTCAGCGCTCGGTAATACGTAACTTTATGGGCACAAATTACGGCTGAATTGGTGCGTTTCTAACACGATTCTAACTTCATATTTATTCGCAGGTGGGGAGAGAAGGTGCCGAACGGTGGTATTGGCGACAGCCTTATGGGGGTGCTTCCTATCGATAAGTTTTAAGCCTTTATCGACTAATTAGAGTTATGACCACTAGAGCGAATCTGCGAGCACACTGAATTGGCAGTAGCGATCTTTAGCTACTCGGTTGTGTGGCAGCCCACGATATAGCACACCCGTGCCATTTTGATTGGAATTGAATTAGGTGCATCTGGATAATCCAAAGCAGCCAGTAGGCGCAAATACGGTATAATATACGGGAAATTTGCAGACATATTAACCGGCGAAGAGAAAGTCTTGCCAATACAAACTTTGTATAATCCGTTATTCACTTTTTTAAAAGGTGCACAGCAGTCGCTGTTAATAATTTTGTAATTGAGCCCTTCATGACACGCGAAGTAGGTGATGAAGACTAATTTAATATCCTATGAAACCGTTCCCATGGATTTTCCATAATTAAACATAATCTTAATAAGTTAGTCCATATATAATTGGCATATTTGCCTTAAGCAATGAAGTACAAACATTGCTATTATTATCATTTCGAGAATAAACCGAAGATAAGGCTTCAGCAAACGATTGCTTATCAATTAAATGTGATGTGCGGATATTTCCAATTAAGCAAAATATATCAGTTTCTTTTTCGATCGGACCAAAGCAACGCGATTATACTCACATAGACGCTGACAGAATACAAAACAATTGAACCACAAGTACAACAAGGTAGTACTAACGTCACAACGTGTTCTAGAAAATTAATTCTGCTTTCACGTCGCTATTTATGCTATATATGGCTATGTATATGACCTGAAACAGTTTTTGCAATTAAAGTGCAAAGATTTAAATGGTATCAAGAGTTGAATTCAAAGAAAAGCAGCGTTTACGAATCATTCTGCATAGAATTGTCGGTTCTTAAATACCTTTCTTGGCCAAGTCAATACGGTGATTATAACGAATTAAATAATTTTGATTATCATGTGAATGGAGAGAAGTTATTAACAGATTGTACAAGATTATTCAACTAGTTTTTTGTTCAAAAATCTATAGTAAACTAGGCTGCGCTTTATTAATGCCGAATTAAGTTGATGTGAGTAAAATGTTGCCCGAAATGAAAAAGGGTTCTCAAACTTTTGCTCATTTTCTTGCACACACGTGTACGAACACTTCTTGACATATTTGGATTCGAAGTCAAAATCCCGCAAAAAAACATTTATTTTCCATTTCATATAAGTCATGGTAAGGCAAGGCAAAGAATGTATGCATTCTGTAGCTAAAGTTTTTTGTTGTAAACAAAATTTAGTTTTTATGTTAAAGTATTTGCTTAGGCGTTGGGCACACACAAACCCATCCATACATACGACGTATTGAACAGCAAATGTACACATACACGCAAGCATGTGAGAATTCACCAGAGCATGCATTAGAGCAGAATTGAGGGAAAAAAAGCATAAATGCATCAGCATTGAGAGTAAATGTGTACTTGCCTTCGAGACGACTATGTAAGAAAGAAAATTTTTCAAAATATGGTATGGCACATGTATGGGTGAAGTTTTTGCATAAAATAAAGAAAGATAGAAAAAACTTTTCGGATCGAATTTTCTAGTTCAATAATTGTTTCGAAAAAAACTAAAAAGTATGCTGGCAAAGGAGGTTGAAGGGAGAAATTTTACCATTTGGAAAATTTTATTTATCTGTTGCAGGTGTTTTGACAACGGGAATGGAAAATTTTTTTAGATTGACATATAAATGTTAGTGTGCATGCAATTGTCTGTCTATTTGACTTTTCTATAAATGTGTGTATTCTGTACTTTGTTTTTCCCTCTTCTCTCATTTATTTTTTACAATTTAAAATTTTATTTGCTTTACTAGTTAAGTGGGTGACTAAGAGAGGCGTTCCTTTCTAAACGCGCACTTGCCGCAGTGCTGTCCCGGTATGTGTATGCATTTATTTGAGCCATTAAAGTTATTTACACATTTGGTGGTTACGGTTTTTTAACCCTAGTTAGTCTACTTTTACCTGTCTCTCCCCAAACCGAGAAAATATAGTGTTGATTGACGACAGATAAACAACACGAAGTCGTGCTCTCATTACCCACTACATCAAGTGCATATTTATGTATGTAAATCATTTGCTAAAGTGTGAACAAGTCTGATTGTGAAAATTCCAACGTCAACGTAAAGGTAACGTAAGGTTCTTTTAAATTACTTTTGTTGAAAGTTGTTTTAAAAACTGGCAAGTTCTTAAGTGAATATATAAAGAGTAGTTAGTTGTGATTATCTCTAGTGTTTTTTATCAATTCATGCTTATCAATTCATGCATATTTTTCATTTTATTGAAAATGCTCGGTGTTTTCTGAAATTTGCAATCCTACTTAATATCTTTCTCAGCTCTGAAAAATGATATGAGGAAATATAAACGTTATTGCATTTTCGAATTGATTTAAGCATGTCCGTTTTCCTGAATCGATCTAAGCACCTCTACCTACCTATCTGTGTGATGTTTGTCTATGTATTTTGTGCCCATTCTACATTTTCATTTTGATGAAATTTCGCATACTGATATATTCTAGCCTAACCTTTTTTTACCGTATAAACCAATTTGCAAATTCCCACTTACTAAACCGAAATGAGAAATTTCGACTAAATGGGCAAAATTTGTAAACTTGCTCCGATAAGAAAGCAGATGGTATTTTATGACGAAAATTGATCCATAATAACTTGAATAACTTGAAATAGAAACTAACTGCAACGAACTTGGAACAAGTAGGTCAGGTTTTTGTATCCCATATTATATGAAGTGAGCCTCTAATTGGCAAATAGTCCTTTTAGAACACTATAGCGAAGAGTTCACATCAGCTCACGTTGTGGGTCGTCTCGCGTATAAGTTTGAAAATTGAATTTTGCTTTCATATGGAGAAAAGCTATAAGCTTCCGCAGAAAAATAAATGAAGTATTCTCTTTGGCGAAGTGGTGTAGGATATTTAATGTGCGGTTATGCCCGAATACACGGTTTTACATGTTTTATAATTCGTTAGTTTATCGCTCCATTCATTTTCTCTCTTCTCTCTATTGCTTTCATTTCTATGCCTTCCAATATTTTGTTGCCCATACGCTCCCTTCTTCTATCTCTCTTTTCTTAATTTGCTTTTGTCTGCATTCTTTTATGCTCATTCTTCTTTTCTTTTGTTTTGTTTTCGTTTCTTGTCTTTTCCTTTCTTTTCTTTTCTTTTTTTCTTTTCCTTTTGTTTTCTTCCCTTTCCTTTTTCCCCCCCTCTTTCCTGTTTTTTCCTTTCTTTCTGTTTTCTTCTATAACTGTAGTACTTTAGACACAAACTTCCAAACAACGTGTAAAACAGTCAATTGTACTTATGCGCAAAGGCGTATGTTGTCTATAAAGATCGTTTAATATGCTCTTGTCACTTTTAGTATTTCAACTTTTAACACAGCTGCTAAAATCTTATAAGAAGGTTTGTATCAATTTTTAAACTGTTTCAAATTCCAACTATACTAACTAAAACAACAAAAGCATATCAAAACAAAGAGAAAATAAGTAACAAATGAAAGCTCCGCCCCATAAAAAGTTTTTCGTACATTTTGCAAATATTTAGCAGTTACTTAGAAAGTGAAATAGACCAGTGCAGAGGTTATGTTAGCTGCGGCCGAATTTTTTATACCACTAGAGGAAAATTTGACATACTGTAATATAGGGTAGGCATGGTTAGTTTTTCCATTTTTCTAGAGACGCTACAGGATCACTCGTGGAATTTGAGTGAAAATTGTCGTCGTTGCATCAATGACTAAAAAGCCCAAAAGTAAAAATGCCTTCAATCTTTATTGCACTTCACATGTCCTCTTTGCCTCGTCTCCATTTCTTTTTTGTTAAATTCCAAAGCGGATTCCCAATTTTTGCCGGCGCAGGAATGTTAGTCAGACAGGCGTGGAGATGGACGGACGAATATGTCTAGATCGATTCAGAATTTGGTACCTTATAAAGCCTTTGAAACGTTCTCTTGAGGCTATAAAAGAAGGTTTTTGTTTCGAAAATTTCCTATGCTTTTTTCGTTTTCTTTGTATTGGTAGCCATTTGTTAACATATTCACAAAAGCCATTGTGAAACAAACCTTGAAATGCTGAGGTGGTAAAATGATGAAATCACGCATAAAACATTACAAAGTAAAGTAAAAGCAGAAAAGAAGCACCAAAGAGATTTGTTGTTGCATACATATTGTCAATAGCATGTCCAAAACTGAAGCCTACACAAAAGCGCATTACACAGGCACACATATGATGAACTCATTAATTATTTATACTTTGAACGGTGTAATTATATGCACAGTATAACAGAATATATAATTGCCACCGTGTTGTGACTCTATGCAAGTGGATGTATACGCTTTCACTTTCCCCCCATTAACAAATTGTGTTCAATAAGCCGTGCGATAGTCTTTCGTGTATATGAACGAATAAAAAATTTATAGACAGAATCCTTACACAACCGCATATCATCACACATATTGTACGCCTGCATACGAGCAAGCCTTCTTTCCTTTCTTTCCGTTTTCTTTCCTGTTTAAATCAGCTTACTGTTTAAGTTTCTCTTTGTTATTGTTACCACTTTTATATCCACCCTCGAAGATTAGAGGCAAACTACGTTGGTCGCTCTGCTTGCAACGCAAGAAAACCATACGTTTCGAAAAACAAAGCGAAATATGTTAATGTTGTATTTAAAAATTTGAAGAAGAACTGAAGCGTGTTGATCATTTTGCGTCAAGTTTGAAGAGTTTGCTTGAACATCTAGTACAGGCTTTTATCGGTCTGGCGAATTCATTTGCAAGAAGCATCCTGTTAATTCTATCAAAATCAAGCATCTTCCACTACACTGTAGATTGGTAATAATATTCTCAAAACGTTCTAAGTTCCAGTCTCAAGTCCTAAATACGATGCCCTCGGAAAGCGCCTTTCTGTAAAATTCCGAAAACTATTAATTGCTAAAAGTTCATCATGCTTGAGAGGTCACACTGCGGACAAAGCTTGTAGTGAGATTGCGGCCATACCTATGTCAGCAAGCATTCGCAACCAAAGCTAGTAAGCCCTAATACCGAACAATGTATAATTCCGTTAATAACTATCTGAAATGTATTAAGAAAAATGTACATTTGCACATATTTTCCATCTATGCGCAGTGTTCATGATGCACATTAAGAAGAATAAATCTTCTTTTATTTTGTTTCTTTTTTTTCTTTTTTTTGTTCTTATGACTCTTTAATGATAGGACACTTTTTAGGCTTTACAATGCGAGCTGCTAAAGGCAGAATACGAATATATATGTATAAAGCCTTTTTTTTGTTTTCTCCTTTTTTTTGTGTGCGCGTTTGTTGTAAGCCCTTGGTGACTGAGTCTTTTTGTTCGCTTTTAAAATTCAAGTTATTAAAAGTAAATTAGGGTTGATGACAGGCTTTCAATAGACTTTGCATAGAGGTGTGGAGGACTGTTTGCTTTTATATAACAGAAGCATTCGAGTAAGCAGCTCGATTGAAAAACAAGTTCAGCTGTGATCGAAGCCTTGACACCCAATATCTTTATCTTAAAGAAAAAAAAAAAAAACTAAAACCTTGGAATAATCGGCCCTCGATACTTAATAACGTTGCAATGGCAACGTTTGTTTTGTTGGTTTTTAAGAATAGAGGTGTCCCCACTACATTCATTTGCCACTGTCGGAGTGTGTTTAGAGGGATTTGGCTTCTTTCCATTACCAACTTGCGTGTAAGAACTAAAAGAGAATGCATGCTATAGACATTGCACAGACGGGCAGTCCGACTTTCCTAGGTGAAGTCAGTATCTAATAATGATTAAGAATATATGTTTAACTATTTCTTCATCTATTTATTTAAACATGGAATTCAGCCAAAACAAATTAACAGCCGAGTTGGTTTGAGTCTTATAAATGCACTTTATAGGGTAACTGCACTTTATTTCTTTGTGTTGCAAACGCTTTGATAAATTGAATATATTTCCGTTCTTCGGTGGTGGGTATAAAACAATCTCATACCAAACATGCTCTCATCATCGACTGGCAATGTTTATTTAATTTTGACTGAAAGTTCGCTATTGTGTTATGTCTTTTGTGGCAAAAGTCTAGCAACGGATAGCTGACAGTTCCCTGCTAGAATATGTTTAATTCAATGTCGTTTATATAGTTTCACTAATGAGGCTTATTTAACCGGCTGGTGCCGTTTTACTATAAAAGAAATTGAGGATATAGCGATGGTGGTGGGCATGATGGAGGTGTATTTCCTGGCAGTCGCAGTTTTCCTTCTTTACTTTTCCACGAATACTAAACACATAAATAAAATATTTGAATTCGTTTTTTGGGCCTAAACTGAAAAAAAATACTTAGTTCAACGACAATTATTTTATTATTTGCGCAAAGTTTTCTCACAAAACTTAACGTAAGATTTTCTCTCAAATGCTTTTAGTTTGTGGGTCTTTAACTCAAATGTTTACAAATACTTTGGAAAATAAATAGAAGAGAATAGGTTTTTAATTAATTTATATACAAATTATGCAAATTTTCTCTCCTTTTTAAATGTTTATTTTACCATTATCAGGAATTCATGTAAATTAAATATTTCGTTACCTGGAAGACAGAGAGAAAAAATTAAATCAAAGTTTTTATGGAGTTTTGCCACAAATTAATTAAATAAATCCATCCACAGGGTTACGGAATGTAAAGCAGTTCTATTCGACTTAAAACTGACTGTATTTATTTGCTGACACGCTAGGGCTGAATTCTTCCAGCTGTCGATATCGAGTACCCTAGACAGTTGTGGATCATGGACTCGCTGTAATGAGCAGTTAGTTTACAGCTGTCGATAAAGTTTGCATACTTCTTAGTATCGTACCAAAAATCCTTTGGATGTTAAATATTCAAACTACGATCGGGTTTAGACGATATTGAAAGCCTTGTCTAAAAATCGTGATTAGCATGAAGCCTGACCGCATCCAATTTTTTGAAAAGTAGAAAATAAAGTAAAAGCACTACAGTAGATCAGAGGCCACCAGCAAATACACGACACTGCCTTACAATTTCGAAAAAAAGGCGTTACGTGAGAAGTGATCGAGAAGGTAGTCCCGTCCGAAACATTTTTAATAGCGTTTGTTCTTGATTCAAAAGGCGTAGAGTATGCCAAATATCATGAACACATCTCAAAAGTTGCGGCCCGCAAGGAGACAAGATGGACAGACTAGCTTGTGTCGACAGAGAAAGTGATTCTGAATGTATCGGTGTAATAAAGGCCTCATAAATGCGGAAGCTCAGGGTCAATTAATCCTGGTCTTTAGGTATGCCGGCAAAAACAACTTCATGGCTTTCGAATTCGACGACCGTCAGAGAGAGCCCATTATACAAGTAGATTTTTGCAACACTTCAATAAAAACGTTAAAATTATTAAAATTTCATTTTAATCCTGTTAATCAAAGGATTAATCAATCATGTCAAAATAATATGCCATGTGTTAAACCTTCGACACAATGAATACGCTTACATCGTGCGTCATGCAAAATTCTTTTTTTTTATATTTATTTCAGCAACGCAATGTAAGCTATATGTCCGTCTAAATATGAACACATACACCGGAGGGCGTGATGCGCGCTGCAAATTCATTCATTGCATTCAGCCTTCATGGGTAATTCGCGCTACCTGCGAAAAAGTGGAATCATTTGATTCTTCCATATAGCATGTTTCAAAGGTTTTAATGAATTCATGTAGACATTAAACATTCCTCATTGCCTAGAAACTGCCTCTCGTCATAACTTTTCGTCTATTGGTAAAAAATAGGCTTCTGTACGGTAAAAGTACGAAGTCGTAGGTGAACTGACGGATAAGTTATAAATGGGCGCAAATAAAGTCTTGCATTGAGGTTGAATTCAACTGAAAGGACTGCTTTCAACATCTTTAAGAGGATAAATAGTGATTTTAATCGACCTTTGAACGTGATGTGGACGTACCTGCGAAAAAATTACATTTGCAAACTCTTTTTCTAAATGATAAATAATTTTAATGAGACGTTATTTTTTATTGCCGCCTTGCCAAACTCCTTTTACATCCAAAACGAACTGATTAGAAGAATGTTTCTGTACAGTGAGTGTACTTTATATTTAGTTTAAAGTAAAATACTACTGGGACCGTGGCCAAAAAACTAAAGAATAACTCTTTAGGTGCATTAACTATAAGCGAATCGATGAGGTTCATGTATTGATCTGGATTTGATGGCAGATGAATGGAAAACTTTTGGACTTATTTTGCTTTTGTGATCTTATGCTCATGATGATTTCAATTATTCGCACCAACAAAAAAGATAGATATATATGCGAGGTGCATTCCAAATGTAAATGACTTTGCATTTTCTTCAGAAATATGTATTTATTCATTAATACCTGTTTCGCCCCCTTCAAAGTAATCCCGCTAATACATGCACCCCGGTACAACACATTTATCTTCGTATATATGCGCCAGAAATGTTTTCTCTAATCTAATACACCCGCCATAGTGGATATAAATATTAAATCTTAATCCTTTAATGAATTCCACTCAGCCATTTAAGGAAATTACTTAACATTGCAAACTTTTCAGAGAAAACTTGTTAATCTCTGCTTTGTTAAAAAGTCTGAAACTAACAAAAATTTTCTTTTTTTTTATTTCTTTCAAAATAAACTTTACACTTAATCCAATCGCATGCATAAGACAATTTAAGCTAATTCTAAACAATACGTACGTTAAGTTTTTCTATTCAATTTTGACAAACTCGTATGTAGAAAAATACAAAAACAAAGTAAGCGCAAAAGAAAACTTACCGCATGTAGTAAAGTGATAGAATATTAAATGAAATCAATAAATTGAACACAGCAGGGAGAAGGAAACACCGGCGTTGATTTTCTCCCTTGTTTGGGGATTATGCTAAGCAGACACAAGTCAAGTCAAGAAATTGAAACAAGCAAACGAAAATCGATGGTAAGCAAATATTTGTATAAAATAAAATATGAAATGCGAAGTAAATGCGTGCGTTAGCATATTTGTCGATTCATTAGCATAGAAAATCTCGATAGCAACGCACATATAAAAGATTAAGTACGGTTTTACGTAATGTTTTCTTTATTTTCACTCATCTTGATTAGAAGCCATAAATAATGATATAAAAAAAATATAATAAAAAAATCTTTTATCTTGAAATGAAAAAGTAAAAAAAAAAGTAATAGCAACGCTGTACATTTTTTATGCTATATTTCACTTTTTTCCCTTTGCTCAAAAGAGAAATGAAGGTTAAAAGACAAGGTCTGCAATGTTAGGAAGCAATGTACATTAATATCCAGGAAAATTTATACTAATATCGATACTGAGGCAAACAACTCTCAATTACTAAGCTTGCCACTTTGGCAGCATTTTGCAAAAATCTATACTTGTTATAATAAATTTGAAATTTTTCCACATAAAATCTGAGAAACCTGTGGCTGATTTAAAAATAGATATACCCGTCAATTTGAATGATTTTTTTCGGGTGAATTTGTAGCTTGCAAATAATGCATAAGTAGATAGGTTCACACATAATGCATTTTATTGGTAATGAAATAATGCAGCAAACAGACATGTGCCTGCGTATTTTTTGTAGAACACGCCCATTTTGTTAATCGTAGATGTTACGTACATATGTATACAAAAATTTGTCACAGTTACAAAAATGAAGACAGGAAAGTAAAATTTGGTATAAGCATTCGTTGATCGGAATAGAAATGGGCGTGATCTATTTACAAGCGCGCAATGTAGAAGAATTTAAAACATCCTCGCAAAGCACTGGTAGCTTTTCATAATTTTCGTCTCCAGCTTTCGATCCTGTGAACATATTTCTGGAAAATTGCTATTCAAATATTCAACAGAATCTGCATAGTCGGTGCAAAAATGGCTCCGTTCGGCTTCTTGATGCGCCTACAGTTCACGATTAGACGGCTGAGTTGACTTTCACTTTCACTGCATTTCATTTGATTCTATTTACTACCGTTTAATGATTGCTTCTCTTCCGGTTATTGACTATATATGACCTTTTTTACGCTTTAAAAATGGTTTAAATTCCGATTTCCGCGGAGATATTTTCAAAATACACATAATTCAATACGAATCGTCGTAATCTGAAACGCACACGATGTTTCTGCCTCCCTCTCTCTCTCTTTCCCCCCATCTATCTATCTATCTATTTGTCCACACACTCCTGCACAGCAAAAATGAAAGCCACGCAAAAGAAATCGAAGAAACATAATAAGCCGCATGAAACTAATCGCACAAACAAACTGCGCATAAAGAACGCCGCCCAAAAAGAGGCTTGACTGTTCATTTCACTATGTAGATAAACTTAAAATATCAAATCGGTTGCGGTATTTGCTTTCCAGGGTATATGTTCAATGCATTGCAAGGCGTACCAATGGACAACAATTGCAATATATGCTCAACAGTTGATATAGAAATATTACCAACTACTTGACATGAACCAAATTTGATGGTATAAACAATGTTTTTTGCTAGCAATCATGACTTTAACAAGTAGGCGCCGCTGTTAAGCGTTCATGAAACTGATGGGGTCTCACTACGTTACGGAACAAAACGTTTTGAACGAAACCACTGGTAAAACATTCTTTTTGGAATATTTACCTTAGTTCCTTGCGAATACGGCAGCATATGAATGGGCACCTGTTGCGTATCCCTCACCACCTTAAGATTTTGACCACTTTCCACTTTCTTTCTTTGGCTCACATTTTATTGAAATTCTGAACCGACGTGTCTAATCATTATTTGATATTATTTTAGTTTGTCCTCAAATTACAACAAAACGCTCGCTCAATAAGCTCTTCAAACTTGTGTATCTTCGTCGTATTAGTCGATTTGCCATAGAATTTATTTCAGACCAATCATTAGCGGACATAATATGAGACATTGAGTTTTTTTATTGCTAGATTAGTTAGCCTAGTTTTCGTTGTCTTATTTTAATACATTGAGTTTACGATAATAGTTAATAGTTGTGTGAAAATGACAAGCGACTATTCTTACGGTTATACGGATTAATTTCTATTCCCGTGACGGCAAGCAATTGTCGGCAATCAGCTTAAGCATTAAGTTTCTTTTAATTACGTCTTAGAGAATAGAGAAAATAAATTGAAATAAATTCTGACTTACAATTAGTTACAAGTATTGTGTTACGCTCTTGATATGGGTATGGGTTCACTTACCCAATAGCAAAAGAAGAGCTAAGAACAACACACGGATTATATTGTTGTTTAACCACGTAACGTAAGTGTGTCTGATTACAAGAACTTGGTTGATTGATGGAATGATTGATTGAATTGTTAAAGCTATCATAAAAACATAAAGCAAATTTTGCTTTCTATTTATTAATATGGATTTTCCTCAAATTGCTTTCATAAATAATCCGTTTAAAATTGAAAAAAAAAAAACTCTTTTCGCATAACATTCAATTAGTTGAGTACCGGTATATGGAAATATGATGTAAAGGAATTAATCTTTTTTTTTCTTCTTTTGTATAATTTTAATAAAATGTCACTAAAAATATTAAATCACACGACGGAAGCACGAAAAACACCGAATAGTGTGCGTATATTGAATAACGACAATATGATAAAAAAATATTGAAGAAATAAATCATTCAAATGAATGAAATTCAATTGAATTTCAATTTTTGTAATGAAATGTTGTCGTTGATGATGACGATGATGACGATGATGACGATTTTCATATGTCGATGGGCATGACCAAAAAAGAAGACTGTCTGGTCAATGACAATGATTTTAACAAAAATACCAACACCAACGACACCAAACTCAAGCACAAACACATACGTGAATAAATCCCTATAAAATTAAAATAGAAAAATTGAGAATGAGGTACGAAAGAGGATTTGACAGATACTGATTCTCGTGCCGTTGATGCCGACGATGATGATGTTAATGAAGAGCAATGATGATGGTGGTTTTGTATAACAGCAAGAGTTACGACGGCTCCCTCTCTACACTTAGGCTTTGAACAGTTCAACAAAGACTATTGCAAAAGTATCATCGATCAATGACAAATGCAATCAAAATGGGAACAAAACAATATGCTCAAAATAAACAAAAAAAAAAATCAAATTTTAATCATCAGCTTTTTTCTTTTTTTTCATAAAAACTTCAAAAAAATTTCACAAAGCAATTCCTATTACAATATTAATCTAAAAAGTATTAATCCATTTTGCTTATAAGATGCAGAGAATATTTGGTGTACTAAATATCGGATTACACGTGTGAAAACAAATGAGATTGATTGTCATTTGGCAGCTGACTTTTAAGAAGATGTGTTTTGCAAGAAGAAGATAGAGATTCTAACAAAGGTAAGAAAAATAGACTTCACTGCGTCACCATAAAGAAACTTACGCAATTCGTGGACTTGATTCAAAAGCGGCAGACAAAACGCTTCTTTCTTGCATACCCGGTGAATAGATATTAAGTATCCAAGAATGGATTTTATTCAAATGCGAAAATTTAAACGCCTCTTGCTGATGTATCTTGAATAGATATAAACAGTTCAGATAAGAGACTCGTCAACCAAAGAGTGGATATGAGAAACGACAAGTGCAGCAAACAAGCAGTTGTAGGAGGAGCGCTCTAACCGTTTGGCGTTCCACCAATTAAGAAAACACGGTTTTGACTCGAAGGAAGTCACTAGGTGTACAAGTTTGTTGAGAATGTCTACCTAGCTGCCGGAAATTGAAAGATCTTGACTCATAGTTAGTAAGGGTACAGATGTGAAGTGCCGATCGGCGTATTAATATAACAATAAAGTACATGTAGCTAATGTACTTCCTATCAATATATCCATCGATAAGCCTTAAGTGAGAGATATTTACACAACTCCTTACCTAGAGTTAAGTTCATTTTGAAAGAGCCCGAATTTTCAATACCTTGACCACCAAGCCGCAAGGTAAGTAGGATAAATGATGAAAAAAATGCCATCGCTCTAAGGAATGTTTGTCCATATTTATTATTAAATAAAAACATAAGTGTTTCAAAGTTTTCCATTCCAAAAGCTTAATACTTTTTAGATATTAATTTTTATCATTTTTCAAATTTTTCAGTCGATAACCAGTGAAGCGCAAAAAGTGAATGAGTGATTAAGTGAAAACTAAACAATACATTCGTTTAGTGGTCTGCTTTGGCGATCGAGTTTGTGCAGTCTTCATGTGTGTGTTTATAAGGACCTTTATGTGAAATCCATTAAAATATTAAATTTTTTTTGAAAAGCAAAAACAACATAACACATTCTCAGCAATTGTATGTTATTAAATGAAATTGTTGTCTATATTTTTTTTGGAATTTTTTTTTTATTCATGAAGCAGTAGCAAGGGACTCCACGTAACATCAGAAAAGGTTGATAGATGCACTTACTTACGTGTGTATTTGCATAGTTTAAATAATATTTGCGTATTGATTCCTAACAATCTGTAGTCGTCACTCTCTTGATAGCCAAAATGGGTATGCAATGGTACAGTTGAACGAAGGCATTCAAATGCACGTACACATATGTACCTATAAATATCTGGATACACCCACAAGAATTCATGCATGCGTGTACATAAATGATTTGCAATTTTATAGGCAATGAATTCTACATGTACGGAAGAAAAGGAAAACAACACAGGAGGGAGAAATTTTATACATTAAAGCCTAGTTACTAACAAAAGTGTGCAATAGGAAAACAAATTTCTTTTTTACAAATACTGTATATATTTGTTGTCTATGTTAACCCGTCTAGGTATTGATATGCAAATGTGAAGAGAAAAAATATTTCAATAAACTCAATTTTTGAATTTTTTAAAGTTTGACGCAGTTCGGAAGTATCCTAATGTTTTCGTTCCATGTGTAACATGTAGGCATAAGCAGTAGAGTTCGTACAGATTTGGATCTAACTAAAGAGTCACGAATAGTGATTAGTTTACTCAACATTCATCTAAAAGCTTTTGCAATTTTTTTAATTTTATTCAAAATTGAAAAGAGCGGTCGTAAGGGAAAGTGCTTCGCGCCATATGCGTACTTGCACATTTTAAAATTGCAAAAACTTCGCGTAAATATTTTAAAAGATGTATGTTTATTAAAAATGATCTAAATCCTTTTCTTGTATTTGTTCATATTTCGATTATCTATTGCATTATCACAATATTTTGTTATTCCATTGTTTTACTATTGCTTATTATTATGTTATGTTTTGATTCTATTATTGTATCGATATATTTTTATTAGTATTATAGTATTTTTCTATTATTTCACTAAATCATTCTTACATCGTTACTAACTATTATATTAATTTCAGTAAAAAAGAAAGCAAAGGATTCTTAATGAAATTTTCGTTGCCGAGCATTCAAGAGCAGCCGCAGTTCGTGCAAAACTTTCTTACTTTTCTGTTTTTGTTCAGTGCAAGGAATGTTAATAAAAACATACATTTGCGTATGGTAAATTCGTCTGCGCACGTCAGCGAATAGCTCTGTGATTCTCTTTGGAACGACCAAATGGAATACATAACTCAATAAGTTATGGGTTGACACATATACGGTAATATTGATGACAGGTCCATGTGATTTCTAGGTAGCACTAACCTTCAAAATTTCGTAATAATAAGTCGCACTTGTTTTGGGGATATTTCCTTTAGCGGCATTTTGCTCCTTCTCTCCGCTCGCTTGGCTATCGATTTGACTCTGGATTATAGTGATGTTACGTCGATAGATATCTGTATAATTTTTTGCAACTATATCCTCACTTTCCCACTTGATTTTCGACTAAGTATGAGTGAAATGTATGTGGAAAATTTGTGTTATGCCCAGAGACCCTCAAGGATATAATGAGAAAGACAAGACAGGTGTACGGATAAATGAATAAATTAATTTCGAATTTCCCGCGAAAGAGATACGGGTTTCTCTTGTATAACGTGGTACTTGTCAAACACGGTTTCGATATAATAGAGCACAAAATTTGCGATTATTATATCGCGGTTTTGACACAACGCGATTTCTAAAAATCGAATATATGTTGCAATGAACTTTGAGAAGAGAAAAAATTGACTATCTGTAATATGTGATGAAAATGAATTTTGCGATCGTCACATTAATTTTTTATATATTTTTTTAATATTTCTATTTCGTCATAGTATATCGACATTACATTACATTTTTCTTACTTTTTCGTTTACATATATGTTTGAAACGAAATGTTAGCCATCATAGAATTTAACTTCATAACATTTGGCCTCTACATAACACGCCTTGATTTGAACAATGCCTTGATTTATATTGTTCCAATGTCTCGAATAACATACGACAGGCTTCGATGCAACACGGCACACAATGTGTTCTTGTATCTAAATTTAAATAAATAAAGTTTTCGGTACAGCGCGGTAAGAGTCGACCCTGGTATATGAGGGAAGTCTGCTTATATATATTATAGCGTATAGTCAACTATAGTGTATAAAACAGTGCACATCGGATTAGTATTATTATTGTGGTTTCATTCATTTATATTTACACGATATAAATACTGCGAGTAACTTAACATACTTAAATTCTTTATTGATAGATTTAAAAATGTAAACCAATTTAATTTAATTAAGAAAATTTGCATTCGAGTGACTTCTTGTCATAGTAAGTCTCTATTTTACTTACAATATTTTTCTTGTGTGTGCTAGAAAGTAAATATTATTCTTTTTAATAAACGAACAAAGTGCTGCAGAGAGTAAAAGCAGTTTATAACGAAAATTTGCGTAAACTTTCTATGATATAAGTGTGGGGTTTCTTTTATTGGAAAAGTATGTCACATAATATGATGACTTGTGTAAAACACTCGGAATGCACGCATTGAAGTAAACTTCTATTCTAAATCTATTTAAAATTTTTTCTCAATTGGTTTTCAAGCATCGAAATGAAGTGCAACTTTAAGATAATATCTAGATGGCAAATAACTTAAATTTAATTTCAGGATTTGTTGCGCGAAAAATGAAACATGAGATTATTTCGACAAATTTAGAAGCCTTTTACTTCGAGTGCTGGCTGTACCCTACAATACGTAATAGCGTGTAGAGAATTGAATTTTTGAATGTTCAGCGCAAGTTCTATATAAATTTGCACGTAGACATCCTTGATATTTGATAACAAAAGAGTGCGAAGGGTTTGATTGTCTTTTTATAAAACTCAACAACATCTTGCATTTGTATAATCTAAACGACGGGTTTGTATACTGCGGTGTTATAGACGGGGGTCTGCTACAGTAAGCCCCTGGAAGTAGAGGCTATCCCGGCCTTTAACAAATGCGCTGCCGCACGTTAACAGATTCGTCAACGACGATTAAAACTAATTTCTTTCCTGTTTTTCTCTTTCAGTGCATGCTCGCAGTTGCGTTCTACATTTTTGATATTTATTTGCACTTATCACGTCAATTTCTTTCTTTTTTCTTTTTAAATGTTTTCTTTTCATTACAATGGATCTTGCGCAAAACCCTTCCTTTCATTACAAATGATTTATAGCTTAAAGAGTGAATGTGCGCTCCTTATGTGCATAAGTCGCGTGTTTACTTGCAATTACGCCTTTTCAAACTGTAAAAATAAATTTATTAAAACAAAGGCATGATTTCAATTTTCATTTTTCCATGTCTGAAAATATGACAAACCTTTACGATTTCAATTAATTGGAGTTTGAGAAATGGGTTCAGATATCGGTAAAAAGTGTTTAGCTGAAGGACGATCAAAATTTTTCTGCTTGCCAGAGCTACTGGTGTGTATCTATACATGAAGTTTGCGTTAATCCATATGCTCATCCATAATAGTTTATCCGCTATTAATTAGTAGTTTCCCTAAGATTCATTTACTGTTATAGACAGGAAGAAAACGAAATGAAAGGAATAGTGTTATCACAAATTTTCCTTTACAAATGCGCTACCGCACGTTAAAGACAGTATTTTTGAGCAATTAGAGAAACATTTATTAGTCAATTGCCGAGCTCTCATTTCCATTCTTTTATTATTTCCTTTTAATTTCAAAGTATATTCGCAAATTTATATCATAATTTCGGACGAAGCATGTTAGTTTGGGTTGAGGTCGCCATTGTATCCGCATACATCACTATTAACGATAAGAAGGTGTTTTGAAACACAACCATATGTAGCACTTGAATACCATAAAAGAAAAGTGCAGATGTTTCTGACTGTTCGCTATAGATTATTTCTTCCTACATTATTTTTTTGGAAGGTTTTCTTAACAGTTAAGAAATTGTCGTCAGAATGAAGTCAGTTTGCGTAGAAAAGAAACGTTTTTCTGGATTAGATAACACGGCATAACACGTAGACACATTTAGCAAGAACACAATCGATTTGAGACGAACGTAGAATAGTCACTACCTAAGGTAAATAGGAGGATTAGTTTTTATCAATTCTAACGAAAGTTGTCAACTCTGAAGAAATTCTAAAGTGCTGATAAAGCAATTTGAGATTTCCAATTACCGATCGATCTAAAATGAAGGGAAAACTGAAGAGTGAAACTCAAGAGATAGTTATTTATTAATTGACAATAAAATATGGGCTTTTTAGTCCGTGGTGGGAATATAATGATAGTGAAAGCGATGAAATCAAATTGTATGCATGTAAACGTGTAAAGTAATGGATCGTCCAGGTCGCGCATCAGACAATATTTTGTAATATATATATATATATATATATAATATGTAATATATAATATATATACTTTCAATTCATGTTCCGTTCACACTGATATCTGAGTTTAACAAACGCTTTAATAAAACTCACTTTCTAGACAATCGAATATGTACTTGCTTTACAAAGTCTTCCGCACATTGTTCTGAGTGCTACAAATGTAATGCAAAAACTGGTATAGTGCCATTCCCTACTATCGAACGTACCAGAAAATGTAGAGAAAAACAAGGGGAGATAGACTTAAGAAAAATCTAATTGTCATAATGGCTTCGACATGTTTACAAACGACTGTCAACCACAGTCTAGAACATATCAAGGCAGAGAACCCATGTCAGCCACCTTCTCCCACCCGCAAGATACATCGAAGCATTCACGTTTTCCTACAACAATTACAGGCATTCTGAAGTTTTCTACTTGAGTTTTCCACATACGTGTATATTCCGTCCGCTTACTTACCACTATTCCTATGAATACTATGGAGAGATATTCGTACGTAGTTGGCATTTTTTGTTGTTGTTGTTGTATGTCTGCCTTGTTACAGAGAATTTTTCTATACTTCCAACTCTTTGCTTGCGTCATTGTTTTTTCCTACATCTTCTACCTATTTTGTTTTTTCATTCTAAATTCATCCGCTTAGCTGGCTGACAAGTAACGTCAGCAAGTGAAAGCGGCACACATAACAGTGTCATTTACTATTTTACTCATATTCCTATATGTGCATATACACGCATGTAGGCAAAAAGTGCAAGTGTTGACAGGGGATTTACCTATTCTAACTTTCCTTCTTGGCTGTATTTGTTTTTTATTATTATTTTTTTTAACAATGTCCTGAAGGAAAGTAAAAAGGCTTAATCTAATCTATAATCGGAAAAACGCTACATTTGGCTCAGAACGAATTTTTTTGCACCTACGGTGCTGCTTCTACGTCCTAGACATATATAAAAGTTATCACTAAAATTCGAGGGCGTCCATGCAGCACAAAATAAACAGAACTTTTCCTTATAATTGTTTTTTCTTTGCTATTATACACTGACATATACTACAATTTCTTTGGATATTCTAGATTGTTAGGACACGTTACACATCTCCTAGAAAGTTTCGAAATTAAATATATCCAAATATATATTTTCGAGAAAATCCCCTGTGGGCCCACAGGGGATTATCCATACTTCCTGAGACGCCAACCAACTACTTTCCTCCTTAGGTTTATTATGGAAGGAGAAGATATTAACTCAGCATACAACAGGCACCTTATCACACTTTAGAATCTTTAGCCCTCTCCATAACCATGTGATCGCAGACCTGTAGCCGATTATACCCTTGAAGCTGAATACGCGGTGAGGAAGGTTGCAAGCAGATGATCCCCGGTGCTCTTGATGACTCTGCAAGGAAAGGAACCCTGTCGCCGGAGAGAATGTATAGAGTCAACGGCAATTGGCATCCTAACGCGCTAGCTTTTATTTTTGAGATGATAGGCTGCAATTACTGATTGAAGTAAGACGTTGTGGGGCGCCATCTAGTTAAATTTTGAATACAGAAGTCCTTCCTAAGAAAGCCTATATATCAAGGCTTCGTCCTATTGAATTATAAACATTAAAAAATTACCAATGGAGATAACTTTCTCAAGTTATTCTTTAGGAAAAGCAACAATTGATCAGTTATGTGCTATTTAATGTCAAGTCGCTTGCCTACTGATAATGAAGAAGGACAAGTTAACGTCGAAATTGCTGTATTCTTCTTTACTTACGAACATACTGGGCCTTCTGTGCTCAGTAAGAGCATTTTTTTAAACTAATATATCTAGCAATAAAAATACTGCAAAGACTTTTGCCTTTTTCAAATTGTAATTTATTGTTAATTATCTTATAGGAGAAGACACTTGCATTGTCATTGCCTAAACTTTCTTAACCTTTGCAACAAAGCAAAAAAGAAAATAGGAAACTAAGCCTCAGAACCTTGAAAACATTTCAAGTTTCATATAATAATTTCTTCAAGATCTTGCGAAATACATCAGACAGTACAGATTATCGGAAATAACATTTTATGGATCTTATCGTCATCTTAGATGAGAGATGAAGTTTCGATTTGAGACGACTATAAGCTATAGCTTTGTTTTCACTTAAAACACTTCGCAAATTTACTTATATTTGAAAGCCTTTTCTCGTTTTGATTCCCGTTCCTGTAGTTAACATCAATTAAAACATTATTTTGCAATTCCACTTTGAAGTGCACTTGGCGTTAAGCAAGAGAAATACATTTTCCTGTGTTGTCACTCATTTAGTATTCCTCAAGTCTCTGACTGTATTGCAGATCATCGACAATGCTTCTATATGTAGTTGCTTATGTGAGCACTCCCGCACAAACAATGCAACGATAATAACAGTTAGAGTATAGAGACAAGATGATACAACAACGGCACAAAATTGCAATTCTTTTGATAACCGACCACACCATTCACTGGTAAAGTTTACGCCTTAAGCTATTTACTTTGCGAAGGGAATGTTTACGACATCTACAATGTAAAAGTCAGTTTACTTTATTCTTTAACTCTTAATTTATTTATTTCTTTTTATCTTTATTGTAATTGTTTCTTCTTTTTCTTTTTTTACATCAAATATTTAAGTTTTCTGTTTGTAGATGAGCTTTTTAAAGGTTTTTCATTTACTTGACTTATGAGATGTAAATATTCACTCAAATAGTAGTTCGTTTCTAAGGGTTAAACCATCAGCCTTCAGTTATATAAAAGAAGACAACTAACCAAGTTTTACAGAAATTTGTTATCACGACATGTATGTTTGGTATGTGCGCTATTTGATTTTAGAAAAATTCTTTCACAAAATGTAATATTATTATACATATGTAAGAAATGGCAATCCGTTCGAATACCAAATAATTCCGAAACGACAACGTAAACTATCAAATACGTTTCGCATATCTGATATGTATCTTTTATACGCAGGTTTTGTTTTTTTTTTTTTTTTTTTTTTTGACATGCCTGTCGCTGCCATATCTCATTTTTCTGTTTGCTAGGCTAGCGTTGGGTATAAAATTATGAATTTTTTCAATACTACAAGGCGGATGTCCATGATCGGATCGCTACACGATGTCGCTGTCGTTTTGTGCTCTACTCTTGAGCAGATTACTAAGCACTTTTATACCCTACATCACTTGTAGTACAAAGATATATTAAGTTCGTGCGAGTGTAAGCAATGCCGATCGATTTAGAGCCACTTTCAGCTTGTCTCTCCGTCCGCCATTTTATGTTCAACCTGCACTGGTATGTTTTGGTCCGCGGCCGAACGGTGCTAAAAATAATTCGGATCTCGCTCTATCGACCACTTCCAATATGACGCCTTATTTTGAAATTTGAATAACTGTAGGGTTATATAGGGTATTTAAGGGTGGGCGCTGTTCTGCTATAGTATCTACATCTGTGAATGTAATAACAGAATATAAAGTAATCGCATAAAATTTTTAAAAATTAAAAGATAATAAAAAAGAAAAGTGTGCAATATATAGAAGAACATATAATTGTAATATTTTCAGGGAATGCCGTGGAAAATAAACAAAGCTGGGCGTATAAAAAAGCATTATGGCTTTTATTAATTTATTATTTATTGATCAACTTTATTAAATACAAACAAAAACAAAATAATCAAGGGATAAGAAATATTACATTTAATTAACATATTAATAAATGACCTTCAATTTCCTCTATTTTGGAACAGTATGCCATTGACTGCACACTTCAACTTGGGATTTTCGTAACCTAAGAGCCCTTGTTTAGTGCAAAATTGATATTGGAGGGATTTGTTGTCACTTGTGTTTCCAAATACTAAATTTATTACAAAGTCAGACGAACGACGAAACGTTGAACGATTACAATTCCAAAAGGGAAACCCTTATTTCAAAACGTGAAGGCATTTTACAAATGCATCCGCAAATCTGAAGGCCGCGTAAGAATATTAGTCTTTCAGCGCGTCAAAATAACGTAACTTAATGTAAGTCAAACTTATATGCTCATGCTCATAATTTGGACACAAAGTGTGAAACTATCTAGTTTAGGAGACCTATTATTGTGATCCCGAAAAAATAAATGAAACACAAAAATATATTAAAAACGATATTATAATATCTAGAATTGCTCCTTTCAAATCTGTAACCTAGCAATAATATCTGGATATACTCCTAATAACATATACACATGATCCGTCCAGCCGAATTTCCTCATAAAATTTTATCATTATGAACGTGTTTTTGCCATAACAAAGTGTTTTAGAAAATATTTTTGCCTTTTTGTCAAGTCATTTCGTTACAACAACTTTTCATAGTACACATGGGCTGTGTTTGACGAGGATACGAGTACACCGCTAAAGACATCCACACAGTTAACTGGTTAGTAACCACTGGAAATACACTTTTAAGATCCTACAAAATTGATGTAAGCAAAGTAAACAAAAACTCTTGATCAACTTTACTGTGGCAGCTTCTCCGTGCCTGAGTTATCCACTGTTGACACTTTTTAAATCGTCAAAAAATACTGACCGCTATATGAAACTTCGCGCCTGCCACATTTCAGATACACTTATCGTCTTTCAATGTGGGCATACAATACCCTGTTTTAAAGTCGTTAACTTACGATAATGTTTCCTCTTGTCCAAGTTTAGAAGTCTTTTTAATGTCTTCAGCTTGGTCTTCTCAGTATCGCTTGAGCTTATTCAATTAAAAAAAAAGTTAATATTTCATTTCTACAATTATCTTGTTTGCATAATTACCTATGCAGTGCTTGTGCCGTTGCCGATAACATTTGTTATTGCCAAACATTTGCAGTTCGCTTCTAAAATTCTCTACCTGTGAGTGCATTGAGCTTAATATTGAGAGCTAAAAATAAACATAAAATTATGTTAAGATGCTCTCGCAAAGGTAATACTCCAAGAAGCAGTCATCGTGTGCAGCACTAACGCCTAATAAAAACAAAGCGAAATTGAGGAAAGTTCTCTAAGAAAATAATCCAAATGATAAATGCATTTTTACATTTACCCAGAGTCAAGCGAGGAAAAAGTACGCACACAAGGTTGGACGGGTGCAAATTCAAATCAAACCTTTTAAACATAAATGAGCAAAATTTTCTTTATATTTAAAGTCTTCCAAGAACCCCTAGCATGGATCGTTGTGCTAAAGAAGAAACTCAAGGGAAGTTTGTCACTTTGCCAAAAATATGATTATACGTGAAATAGAAACTTAAGGTATTACGGTATTTAACACTTGTGAAAATGGGTTAAGCTAATCTTACCACGTTGAGCATTGCGTTTAGCTTGCAAATGCACATTTATACCAAGATGGACTTTGTCATAGACTTGTTAGAAACTGTTATTTGCGATGTAACCTGGTTTGCAAGACAACAATTGCCTATAAAAAGTCTTTTCCCCACTTCAAGTTCCTTGCTTGTACTACCGCCTCCTACTTGGTTGCTGCTATTTCCCTTCATATTCTATTCTACTTTTCTTTGCTTTAAATCTTTAAGAAAATGTTATTAAACCTTATAAGCTCTTATACTGAACATTTGCAACATTTTAGCACCACGTTAATGTACTTTGGTGCCATATGTCAAGCAGGATTATCATGAAGTTTTATAAAGATCTTTGCCTCCGGTTGTTTTTTTTTTCTTTCAAACTATGTGACTTATATTAAAAGCAAAATTGTAGATTTGGATTTTTTCTTTTCTTTGTGATAGTTTTCGATATAGTCGTACACAGAAGGAGGTTAAGTTTGAATGTATAAAAGAAAAAGATGTTTTTATAAGTCAGTGGAAGAAAAATCCATTACGGGAAAGAGTTTAGAAACAAAATTAGTATTTTTGCGTTTCTTCCTTTTATAAATTGGTTGATTTAAATTTTTCAAATTGCAAGAAGGGCATAGAATTTTGTTTACAACTGATCTGAAATGTATTTGCTACAAGCAGACGAGTTCAACCTTTCACAGTTCAAATTGAAAGTTTGAATGTGAGAGACGTCACGGTTTAACACGTTGTATTGGTGTTGAGAGAGTTAATGTTCATAATATTGTGTGCTGTGAGTTGGAACATTACACCGCTTAACAGTATATCACTTTTTTCTTTTATTTTATCGACAAACCGTGTTTCAAGAAACTATAAAAGTCACCAAAGAACAAATTCTATGAAATACTGCCAGGGGCCCTTACGGTCAATATTTTTAAGAAAATTATAAAAAAATATTAAAGAGTGTTACGAAGAGATTTACCTTTTAGGCGCAAGTACTGATTAGGACTATTAGACCCCAATTCATAACAGCTAACTTTTGTAGCCTTCGTGTTGGTAATTCACTAAGACTATGGTTAGGAATTTGTTTTTTCCCTTGCACAAGTGTCACACATATAGAGAGCAGTGTGCTATGTAAAATGCGAAATTTTGTAATTAAGATTTTTCGGAGGAGTTGTACATTTTTAATTCGATAGAGTGAACAACCCTTTCCAAGCTCATTAGGATGGTTGTTGTACTGTAATTGATAAACGGAAGTGCTCATCGGAAATTATTAAAATGTTATTTTCAAAATATTGCTAATCAAATAACTGGATGTTAATAACCATAATACCTGGGTGTTAATGGGCTCTAACCACCTTCAGTGACTGTGCTGAGGTGTTGTGGGCAATCCGTTCCGCTGCGTAAAAGTTACCATGCACTCAACAACCTATAGAAATCACTCATCGAAAAATGTACACTATCATTTCATGGCATAGTTGCTCTCTTTACAACTTTAATTCGTTTTTACTAATCTATTCATTTGTTTTCCCCGTTATCGTGCTCATAGCAGTAGGATCGTAGGAAGCTCATTTTTGCAGCAAATCAAATGTAAGTCAATCGACAATGTGTGATGTATCTTTTATTAGGACTTCGTTTCCTTGGACTTCACACATCTACTTAGATTATACTGTTAATATATCGTTCCGTACCGCACACAACGAATACTTCTCGGCAATGGCACGCTCACCACCGTTCTTCTTTCTAAATAGTCATACTTTTCTTAAACAATGCTACGTAAGCTGCTTTAGTTACTGCACGTACGATCGACGCTATGGATCTTAGGAGCGAAAGTCAGACATGGTAGTGTAGGTGGACTGTCGTGTAGACGTTCGATAATCTGGAAGAGGAGAACCAATGTGTGGCTATTCCAAGTGCACATTTAAGACTTTAAAAAATGACTTCTTAAAAAAATTCCTTTAAGGCCTCTTGCCTTAAACGAGCAATAATCTATCCGCGTAGCTTTTTACAACTTACTTAGTATAAGATGAAAAGCTTGCATTGAAGGGTGCAGTGGCAATTCAATTGCTACACAGGTATGTTAGCAAAATATTTGAATACAAAAGAAATAATCTACAAGTGATTAATTCGCGAATGACTTGATAAGTGTTTAAATTTAAAAAAAAAAAAAATATTTTGAAGCAAATTAGGTCATCCTAATGGACTTTGTAGAATTTCACATAATGTGATGAACTTTTTGTGGTCTGTATGGTAACTGACTCTCCAAAGTAATAAAAACGAAATTTGTATTTATATATAAAAATTTTCGAATCATTATCTAAATGAAAAACTTGCTAAAGTTCAAAGACCTTTTCCTAAAACAAAATTGCAGTTTGCATTTCATTACGCTAAGTGGCTGCTTGATAGCGTACGGAGATATGGAGAAGAAGGAAAAAATTTTTGGTTTGGTGTTTATAAACCACACAAAAAAGCAGAAACAAATTTTTCTTGCAGAAGACCGAAAGCCAAAAATTCTAAATTACTCCTACTTACGTACGTCTAGAGGAACAAATCCATGTTTATTCAAGATTTCATTTTTTCCTGTTTTTTTTTTTATTCTTTTTTTATGTGAATGTAGAATTTAATGAATTTATTTTGCCAAGAATTTTTCTGCTTTTCATCCTGTTAACATTTACATATGTATTTGCATATATACAGCCTATGGGCTTAAATAAATTTTTGTCATTACTTCCCATCTGTGCTGAATCATACTTGGCGCAGAGCCGGTATTCGAAAAAAATGCATGCGCTTACGGTTTTTATCTAATTTTTCTTTTAATACTAACTTAAAATATTCAGTCTCTTATATGTGTAAAAAAAAAAGAAATAAGAAATTTTTAGGTTAGCAAAAAAAAAATTCGAGTTGATAAAATTGCTAGATATCGAGCTTTTGTGTTGTCCGTAGTAATTTTTTTCTCTTAGGTAGTACTTAGTAATACTTGGAAAACCTCCTTTCGTGAAGTCTTCATATATTTAAAAAGATTAGGTTTCCACTTTCATTTACCTACTTATAAGTTATATGAAATCTAAACGAAAAAAATGAGACAATCATGCAAAAGTTAACTTTTCGGTTCGATTTCATTTATCACATGGAAAAGTGGATGCAAAAACTTACCGCACTCTAGTCGACCTATAGTCCACAAAGTCCATCAAATTTTCTAAAACATTGAGAAAGATCGGTGTCTTGTTCCTCTTGAACCAAGAGTCAATTTACGACTACCCAGCTAGTCCACGTGATGTAACACAAGCGTTACGCGATCGTTTGAACACAAGAATGTAAGTTTACCGAGTGGCCCGGATTTCTATTCGCGAATTGCTGCTGAAGAGAAACGAAATCTCCCCATTTTTAAAGAGATTGATTAGGGGCGAGTCAGACAGGACTTGGCACAACCCCACCGTGCCAAAACATTGAGTGCGAAACACGAACTGCAGCAAAACCCCCGTATGATCCTGTATGCCGTATGAGGTTACGGCTTGATTTTGGTAGGTCTGGAAAGGAACCGTATATCATGCGTAACTCTAACTTGATGTCCTGCCTGCACTTTCTACTTCAAAGAACTAACGGCTAAGTTAAAATGAACTGACCAGAAGGAAAAGGGTTGTGCCAAACCAAACACACCTTCGATAGCGCTACAAAAATAGAGAGAGCTTAGTTAGTTAGTTTTAACAAATCTAACGTATCCTCGTAAAGTTAGCGTTTGTTTCACTCACCTTCTTGACATCTCTTTGCTGACCTGAAATGGAAACGGCTGGGTTTAATTTTAAACCCAGCAATACAAACGTGGTATGGCAAAAGCTTATCGATCAAAGTGAGACAGGTTTGGTTTGATGAAGTTCATTCAAAATATAAGAAAATTTGGTGAAAACACGCCTCAAATTGCCTTAATATATCTTAGCAAAAACA
This sequence comes from Glossina morsitans morsitans, assembly GCA_001077435.1. Lineage (NCBI taxonomy): Eukaryota > Metazoa > Arthropoda > Insecta > Diptera > Glossinidae > Glossina > Glossina morsitans. The sequence continues at coordinate 26,390 of CCAG010023825.1, read as the reverse complement.
TGAATCGCTCTGTTTTTCAGCAAAGAGTTAAATGTTGGTTATGGGCGGTGGACTAACTTCAGGCTCGGCAATTTTTTTAATATACAAATTTCGTTCTTGCTTTCAATTTTTTTATTATATAAAGTTTCATTTAAAAATGACATAAAACATTTTACGTGTTTGTGAATACATAAACGCATATATGTAAGCGTGTGTGAATGCTATTTACATTTACTGCATTTAATTATGGAGAAATTCATGTCGTTATTTATTTTAAAAAAGATATGCTTTTTATTTACTTATTAATTTTTTTCTTTCGCAGTAAAAAAGCTCGACCACAAAAAATTTTTTACTTTAATTGCGCATATGTCTTGTTTTGCATAATTCAGCGTCAGCATCAGCATCAGCATCATAGTCGTAAAATGAGACCGTTTGACAAAAGCTCCGTGTAAAAAATGAATAAAAAAATATTTTTTCATTTACTATTTGCACAGTTTATTTTATATTTGCTTAATCTAGCACACTTTTAGAAAAATTGTCCTCACATAGCAAGTGGAATTTACGTTTTATGCTGAACTGCATGAGAACTTTCCAAGGACAATTCTGCATATTCATACGTAATCGTATATAGGCTAGCGCCGTGCTGGCATACGAAAAATGCTAAAAATAAATGAAAAGAAAATATACTTAGCAACACCGCATATGCATTTCAATATCTACAAATAGAAGCCGGTGGCGTTTGCCAAATGCCTCCATTGACAGTTTGCCTGTTACCAAGGAACTGACATAACTTGCTTGGGAAGGATGGAGTCACACAGTGAGTTTCTCATTCACAAGCATCTTTCATTACCTTACGAATAAGTGTTTAAGAAAATAACAAAGAATTCAACATAATCTAAAGCTAGTCATACATTTATTTTGCATCAAATGGAAATCAGAGCACGAATATTTTATTATGCTTCCTAGAGCGATTCAGTAAACTATATAAAAGTATAGCCACTCCGGACGTTCAATCCACTGGAAATGAATTGAAACGTTTGACTTGCAATCCACATGAACTTTTAAGAAAATTTCAAATTTTTAAAAACAAAGTATGTCACTTTGCTCTCTCTTAGTATCACATGAGATACAATAAATTATAAACACGTCAACCTTCTTTTGGCGTAGCAAGGTAGTTTAAAAGTTCAAGTGGTGAACAAAACCCGTGAGACTATTAGCCCATCAACTAGTTGTTGAGAAGATATAAATCAAGGAAAGTAATCTAACGATGTGATGGCAAGGAATGCCCTCGAGCTAACCCCAAGGTTAATTCTCCCATACAAACAAGTCCATGCTATTCACTCTACGCAATGGCTCCTCACGTCACTAACACCTTATTTGGACAGCATGAAACAAGGAGCGCGGTTTCTAAAGCATCCCTAGGTTTAGAAGCTGTACTTCTGGAAGATCCGTTGAGATTTCAGGTAATGTTCAAGTCGCACACAAAGAATTTTTCTTATATTCGTGGCTACGGTTCACCGGTTAGCGAGCTTCCTCATTTATAAAAACATAGATATGTTGAAAAACGTTGTTGCAGCTCTGAACTTCTAATTTTCTCCCTTCATTCATTCACACCTCAGGCAAGCGTTGTGCAAAAACAAAAATCGCAAGAAGACAAAAGTAACATTTCTTTAAGGTTTTGTATTTACGTTTCCCAGATGATATTGTAATAAAAAAATGTCATCACAAGTTGACCAAAAATTTTGGTACAATTGGAAACATTTTTTCAAAGGAGTTGCCAAACGGGTTGGAAGCCTTTCCTGCATATCAGGTTAACAAATTGTTAAATTCAGGCCAGCAGACAATCAGTGGCATGAATGTTGGTATCTTTAAGAAGCCCAAAAGCCGCTGCCACAAACCAGTCGCCACAGGTCAAATATCACGGACTACATTCGTCCGTCTGCATAGACATCCCGTCGAAACTTGCTGAAGAGAAAAAGAGGCCAAAGCAGTCGTAAGCACTAGAAGGCGTACATTTGATACGAGTAAGCGAAATTGTAAAGTCCCGCCTTTTTCCACAAACTCCGTGGAAAAGAAATCTCTATCAAACGTAGGTAGCTTTCATGCGAGTTCTATTACATATTTCTTGATGGGGAGAGTGCCCCCAGCTTCTTCTAACCGACTTCGTCTTTAATGTTTCATCTTTCTGGCACGAAAAAGAAAAGGCAAACTTAACATTTTCGCTCTAGCTAGCTCTCCTGTCTCCATTTATTGAAAGTAGTTTGTAAGGATAAAAAAAAAAGATTTGTATTAAATTTGACATTTTCTCACCCTAACAATTGAAGTAAGTTTGCTTTGCAGTTTGTTAGCGCCGTTCATCGCCACATAAGCAGAAACGTACAAGTGTTTGTCGAGAATATTTTTCTTCGATGTAGTTTTGTCCAAGTCTGCAAGCTATTTAATTAGCCTAATGCATAGAAATTGAACCTAAAACTTGGACAGAATTTGATTTGCCGAATTAATTGAGATAAATTTGGCGGCTTCGGGAGCCTATATTTAGAAAATTAATGTAAATTCGTTCCACATGACAAAAAAGCTTGTAGAAGAACACACAGTTATTTTTTTCCTTTTTTTCAGCTTGTGGGTGACTATTTCTCTCCCAATAACAGGCACATTTTATTTCGTCTAGCTTTATAAGTTGTAGGAAAGTAACAGTTTCGTCCATACATGATTCCAAGTACTTTTTTTTCACGTTTCCCTCCAAACTTGTTGTTAAATATATTTTGTCGGATATTTCTTTATGCGCGTTCAGGTGAATTTCGGCTGAAATGTGAACAATCGTGCATGAAATCCTTCTTTTTCTATCAAAAATTAAATAACTCTATGATATTCAGAATTTTGCACTTCAAAGTTCCAGTAAACGTTATTTCGAGTATTTTGATAAATTTGAAAATGAATCTTTGTTTTTATTTTACAAGGCGATACAAACAATATCATGCTAGGGCTTAGAGGCGTTTTGCGTGCTGTGCATGTTATAATAAACTACCGTATATTTATATTCTTAAAGCCGTTTCGTGATCAACACTACAAGTCACAAGGTACTCAAAAGCGGGCATTGTTCATTGCGGTCGGCGCGATTTTACAATCTTTGTGTAATAGTAAAATTGACATCGAAAGGTTTCGTTGCGATTGTTAACAACGCTAGGAGAAAGCTTGCTATTAGTGAGTTAACTGTTCCCATGATTTGTCTGTGCTCAATCACAAAATAAGCTTTACCAATGACATGACTTCAGACACATTTGTGAGAGCTTTTGTTTAGCGGGATGCAAAATATCAACGAGTCCTGTAAAGAACTACTTTCGTTCCGCTTTATTTATCAAGCCTTTGACATTCATAAGTTTGCAAGTAGATGTCTTTTAAACAGTTTCACTGTGGGTTTTGTTCAACAAACAATCAACCTTTCCACTGCGTTCCAAGCTAATTCTAAATTTTTGTTTTTAGTAATTGCGAGTGAAGACTTACGACTTGACCACGCGGTCGATATAGGTCGATAAATCTCAGAGAAACTGCAGACGCTTTCTTTGTTCCTTGCTTGGTAATCTTAAATTCTATCCTAATCCGACGTTTGAAATATAATCTCGCGGTTAATTTGTTAAACATCTTCGAGCGCTCTTAAGCTTAAGTCCAACGACATAGCTGCTGTTTGAAAAGCTCTCAAAGGTTGTGCAAGCTGGAACAGAGACTTAGTAAGGAAAAGAATAAAACAATAAAAAGGAAATCTCATCTTTTAATATTACATAAAAAATGGATCCTCCTTATAATTCTTTTCATTTCCTTTCTGCATAAGCATTCTATTGTTTCAATGGGAAAACGCAAGGTAGGTGGATTATAAATTACGTGAAAGGTTAAAACATTAACATTCCACAACACATTGTTTAGATAAAAGGTTTGTTCACAATTACAAAAAGAACACTGACCACGTTTCCTGCACGATAGAACGACGAATCACCGACCTACACCGAACTACACTTACGTATGTAATGTTTGTGGTGGTACTTTACATTAAATCCATTTGTTGATGAAATATAACAGATACCGTCATGAATATAAATGAAGTGAAGTCAAAATTCGCAAACTCATGTTTTGCGTGTGGGAGAAGAATTTCATGATAAAATTGTTTGTTGCTCATTATTTATACAATTCCATGTATTTGTTAAACGATACAATTTTTAATAAATTTTTCCGTTCGTAATTATAAAATAATTACGTTTTTTAAATCAATCCAGTCCCCCTTTTGCCCTTCGCAATGCGTTAAAAAATTCCTCTATAGGTAGAGATTTTGCTGACTGGCCAGTAGTGCATTCAATTCCTTTCGGTTTTCAATTATTTAATTACACCTTGCAACACAATATATTAATCTCATTGCGTCTCACTCTTTTCCCCCTTTCTCTTTCTATCTACCTGTACAGGGAATGCCATCATAAAATAGCGGTACAATTAAAATGCATTCGTCATGCAATTTGTTGTAATTTGTTCAAATTTAATGCACGGAAATTGCAATTTCATTATGACTATGATTCTGTGTAATCGCTATTTGGTTCATTTGTTAGTTTATGTATTCATTTTTGTTCGTGTTCATTAACTAGTTCACAATAATATTGTTTACCAGCTTGATATATACTGGCAGGTTGCCGTACGTAAGCGACGTTGTCGTGCTAGCCCATTTTGACCGCTACTACTACCTACTCAGCTAAGGGAATTATTGTTGCCATGTTTTCCTTTTTTTTCTTTTTTTTTTTTGTGTCCATTTATTTCACATTTACCGATAATTGCTGTAAAATGTTCTCGTTCACGTGACTTTGTTAAAATTCTTAGGTTATCGCTCTGTTCACTACGTACATGCGATAGTAGTACACGAGCTTGTATACACATCAGTAACATACACATACATATACACCATTGGACTTCTCTAAAGGATTACTTAATTTGTTTTAATAATAGACATTAATTTTGAAAAGCCATTAAAGAGCGAGACAGACAGACAGACAGACAGACATACATACAAACATAACAGCCAAATGGCGAAAGCTCAAGCGAAAAGACAGGGAGTGTGCACCCTATGGTTGTTTGTTTATGTAATTTAAATTTAAAATGTTAACATGAGTGCAAACAATAATTCATTTTGGTGAATAGCAAATTTTCAATAAACACGCGTCAACTTAATCTTTGAAGGAGTTTTAAACAATTAGAAGGAAAAGCAAAGCTAATTGGCGTTAACGTTATACTGAAAAATAGTTTCGGCTCAAAGGTTGAGTTTACTTTTTCTGCCAAATCAAGTGGCTTTTACACTTCCTATTAACAAAGATTTTTGTTTTCTTGCTAATATTGCACTTGGGACTAATATACACACGTACAGGGTATTGTACGTATTGTAAGCGCATGGCCCTATGGCTGACGTCATAGTTTATGCGCAGTTCAACTCAACATTTATATGGGAAATCTAAAGAGAGAAGGCAAAGTGATGGTACGTTTTTGGTTGATGAGAATGTTATCGACTTGGGGCCAACTGTGCGATTTCGGCCGCACTTTTCGATAGAGTTGTTGAAGCGCCCTTACTCAATGTATGAACTTCATACGTTCAAAAATCCTGGAAAGATGCCATACAGTGCTGCTGTTGCTGCTGTTTGCTATTACCGCTCACTATTCCGATTAAAGCATGCCGAAAACTTTAAGGCCTCTTCAACCTTCAACTTATGTTAATTTGTCGCGAGACAGAAGGAAAGTCGTTTGTTGAGCAGGTGCATTCAAATCAATACGATAATCATGCGAGAGAAGAGCGATCAGCGATCGCCAACTTCTTACGACACTCTGCACTATGTCTGCCCTAATATAAGACTTTCGAGGAAGAAGATAAACAGGAAAACTTCAATATATAAATTTTTGTAGTAAAAAAATTTGAATGCAGAAAATCAATAGTAAATTTGTTATAATAAAAACATAATTTTTCCAAACAGCATAAGCCCAACAATTTTTACTCGAATTTTTTCTATGTATCCTTAAAATAAAATTCTAAAGAGCAATACGTAGGTTTTTAAAAAGCTAATGTAATTTTAATTTGGTTGCTATTAGGGAAATATTGGACGTTCCATGTCTCCATGGAAATATTCGCATATTACTACAAAAATTAATAATTTTGAAGTCTGATACATGCCACGTTAGCTATGGGTATGTAGATTAAGAGTTGGTTTTTTTTTTAGATTCGTATTTCACCGAACAATAGGACTACACTATAGGCTAGAGGGGGCCTAAATTGCCATTTGTTTAACGTTTTCCAAAAATAATTTCTTTTAATACTTAATATTTTATAACGAATGTTATTATTTTCGACGACAATGTATTATTTATTTAGCCGTTAGTTGTTGCGTAGCATGAAGGATTATGATAAAGATATGAGCATAAGATTGATATTAACTTAAAGCAGCCTTAAAACTCGCATTGTCAAAAATGGAGAAGACAAGAAATCAAGAAAACCAACGCTTGTCAATTGTTAATAACATTACCGAATAAGTTTTTATTAGAGATTGAGAATAAATAATAGTTTTCATTAAAACGTTTACAAGGCATTATATTACCGAATACGATTACTCCATTGTCCTCTCTTCCATTCAAAAAAAAAAAAAAAAAAAAAAACCTTTTTTTAAAGGCTGCTAGACTGGTGCGACTCCTTAAATGCGTTCGGAAGTGTGGAACTATCACTCATTAACGAATGGAAAAGGATGAAGTTGCTTTGAATTCAATAAAGGAAATCCGCTTTTAAACCTCGATCTTAATATATCCCCAGTTAAACGATTTTTAAATGAAATGAATGTTGGAGAATTATTTATTGGATGAAATCAACGAATTTCTACTGCATTTTTGTTTCCTGCGAATGTCTCTGCGGACTCTTAGAAACAGAGGAAATTCTGTGTTCAATTCAATAATATCTGTACTGCATTGTTCTACCGTTAGGGTGGGAACCATTTCAACGGTTTCTCAAATTTTCGAATTCCAGCTACGCATAATACTGCTTTTTTTCTATTCAGTAATCTTTTTTTTTATAGCCGTAAAAGAGCCTATTAACTGTGCTGCAGACAGTTATATAACTTTCATAAAGAAAAAAACAAGTAAAGTCACTATAGTAGGCCACCAGCCTTCATTCAGTACCGTATACCACAACGCTTAATACAGCCATTCATATAACAACTTTTCAAAAGAAGGCAATTTTCCGTAAAATTGGTCCGATTCGAACGTTGTGTGGAGTAAAGATAAAGATAAAAAGTTTCATTCTTTAAAATATGGAAAAGATACAAAAAGTTGGTGCAAATTAAAATACAAGTTTATCTAAATTTTGAAGCCTCGATAAACTCTGAATGCTTATTGAATGATTTATTTCTGATGAGATTCCGGCGAAATCTCTTCTACATGTAGAACTGTTGTCTGTCTCTTGCCATAGACCTCTAGGACGAATGGGCGTCATTTATATTATGTTAGATTTGGTTGAGCTGGCTTCCGAACAAACACGTACCTAATTAGTATCTCTTTGCTGAAATGCTTAAGAAGTACGTGTTTTTGCTTGGAAACTTGTACTTTGTCCTAAAACCCCGGCTTGCTCTTTTCGTCCATTTGTAAGGAGCGAAATTGTTTCATTGACTCAGTTCCCATTGATTTCAAAGCCTGTTCAAAATAATACGACTGCGTTGCTTAATTTCTCCTAAGGAAGAAGTCGGTGTCATCTTTAATATTTACTAAGGCTTGCAGACCGGTCTAACGGAGTAAACCTTACTGAAAAGCTTACTGAAAAGTTGTCAGTTGGCTTATGCCTTCCAATTTTTCCTAATGTTATTTGTAGCAACTTTCTATAATTTCCAAGACCCAGGCTGGATGGCACCCAAGAGCGCACTCCCATATTTTGCCTTTTTTCCCAATCTATCCTCGTATATAATATTTGAAAGGAATTGCTCTTCCTTTTAAAAGACGAATTCCCATAAATATGAATGCATGAAATTAATTATTTAAATTCATCGGAATTTTACAACTCATTTCATAGCCTACATACATGCATACATGCATACATGCTTACGTGAAAGTTAAAAACATAATATGTATTCATGTACGGAATTTACATATATAAATGTATGAATACATAGACATTGTAAACATGTATGCAAGAATCGTTTATAACTGTAAATGATAATATTATGTAAACTGATATAAGTACAATAATGGTTCAGAACATTTGCATCTACATACATAGACACAACATAATGCAAATTTATTGTATGTATTTTAAATACGAACAAATGTATATGTGTTCGTACATTCATTTAACATGATGTCTATATCTACATATAATGACCATACATACAATTTCCATGTTAAAGATTGAATATTTTAAATAAACGAGAAAAAAAAGAGGAAAAGAGAGAAACAAAAAACAATATTCTTTTCTCTCTTTTTTTTTGTTTTGATATTCGAATTATGACAATTTCATAGACGAAGATATAAAGAAAAAAGTTTTACTTGTGGACTCACATACAAGGGAGGAAAAAAAACACAAAAGATATAAAAGAAAATCACACCAGGTTTATTATTCCGTTGTGAATGGATATGAAATATCTGACCACATATATACAACGCACGAAACATATGCCGGCGATGAGAGCCATAGCAACACATCACCAATACTTTGATTAACTTAATTAAGCAATTTTTATTTTTTTCTTTCTTTACTGCATGCACAACTGTGCCTGTGCAAACCAGCAGAAGTTCTTTTCATGTATCAATTGATAATACATGCGTGTGCACCTTGATCAGTCAGCGTAAAAAGTAAACTTGTCTGTCTGCCATTTATTAATGTTTTCTTTATAAATGTTCCTTTCTTTTTCTTTTTTTTTATTATTGTAATGGCTATATGCATTAATTATATATCTGACTTAAATAAATTTACAGTTCGGTTTGCTTCAATAATTGCACAAGTTTTCCGTACACATTTTTGATGATAGATGTGTGCAAGCCCTAGAAACGTTATATAGCTCAGCTCGGACGTATTCGGAAATTAAATGTAAATAACAGTTTTTCAAAAATATTAAAATATTTATTCATTTCGCATTCATATATGGTATTACGGTTTGATTGCATGCGTATTTATCATTTTAATAAACACATGTGCATAAGAAATACATCTACTTCTAGACGAATTTTGGATGCCTTCTACCCTGGAGTAGATGAAAAAAAGATATAAATATTATGTTATAGGGAACTATAAACTATTCAGTGGATTTATCAAAAACATTCCTACGTCTACGTAAACAGTAATTCAGTGGCGTGATGGTAGATGTAATAGTATTGCCATTGATCATAAATTTTAAGCTATTGAAGCCAGTACCTAGGAAATTTTCCTTTTTTTTTTTGTATTATGACCTAGCACAAAGGAAATGTCCCCCAATCGGGTAAGACGCCGATGGTCACAAAAAAGCGGGGCAAGATAAAGAGATAGGAAGCGTCTGCAGCTTAATGGATATGTGCAAAATCGGTAGGAGTTATGCCCTTACCGGCTGAGCACTTACCACAGCCAAGACCAAATATGCTCCACCGCACTGAGATATAAATCCGCGAACACTGGTTTATTAGTCGCAAAGTATGTTATGTTGTGGCAAAGCTCAAGTGGAACGTGCATAAGAATTGCTCAGCCTTTACCTCCTGACCAACATCGTACACACAGGCATAGGGGGAATCTCCTGGCTGGTTGCTAGTAGCTTGAGCAAACTTCTTCGATCACATTTCTTTGTAGTTGGAACCTATCGATCACACTAATGAACTGTGCATAAAATTAATTATTGCTTGTTATCGCGTTCTGTCATCATGTTTTGTCATATTCTTTAATTAAACTGTATTCTATTTTATTTATTGCTTAACAAATATTTAATAAGCAAAATTTTTATTTTATACTCAGTGCACTTGTTATAATGAGTAGCGGGTCGTCTAACGAATAAAATTGTTCAAATAACAAATATTTATTTAGTTATGAGGTAAAAAGCATAACAATCTAGTGTAGAAGAAACGAAGCAATTTTTACTAATCTTCTCTAACCTATGTTGAAACTCATACCAAGCAGAAGCTATAACGGCTAACATATTTCAGCTTTCCAATCATGTAACCAATCACGATGTCGGCCACTATAACTAATAGCGTGAAACTGTCTTTAAAGAAAGTGCCTATATATTTACCAACGATTGATGTCGTGACAATTGAATCGACTAAAAAAAAAAAAGCACCTTTCGCCCTTAGGAAGTGATTCTGAATTTCCCAAGCTTAAGCGTACGCTAAATTGGTAGTACCGGACTTTATTAAAGAGTGGGAAAATTTAGTTTGGCCAGTACAACTGGTTACTGGCAACTTCCACGGAATCCTCCGCTCCGCTCCGAATACGATTTCAAGCGGTGCCCCTTCCACAATTTATGATTATAACACAAATGACTTTCGCGGTGGTTGGAATTACAGTATTGATCGAGATGTATTTTCCAATAACAACGATATACACCCTCAATTTTAATCTCAAACGATTTAACAACTTTTTGGGAGAATTTACAGACGATTTTTTAACATTTCTATTACTTGAGGGTGTTACAAAATAAATAATAAACTTAATACACTTCAAAAGCATGCTATTCGCCAGGAGTTGCGATGTAAAATTGCAAAACACATTTAGCGTATATCGCCTAAAGCTTTCTAAATTTTTATGAATTTCTCTTGCAATCATTAGTTGTATAAGCAACTAAGTAAATATAATGCATCATACGTTCTCTGTTTACACAACTTTATGAATGTGTGCACACACGCCTAAAGAGCTGCAAAGTTGTTACATTTCCATACCTAGACCTAGTGATACTGATTTATAAATATTTTGTTTGGTTGCAGAGAAGAAAATTCCAATAAATTGGCATTGGCATATTTACCAATTTGTGTACCCGAGCGGCCGGCCGGCCGACGAGCCGGCTCACTTAACTCGTATTGGTGTCTGCTTACAATTTATGTGTGTGTGTGTGTGTGCTACGTGTACACACTGTTTTTACTTTTTGCCGTCTGGCAAACCAAACGTATGCCAATAAACTTAACATTGTTATTTTCGATTTTGTTTACATTGGTGTTGGCTTCCAATCCATTTAAATTCAAATACATTTACATGTGCACACGTTCCCCCATTTTCTCTCTCGATCTCTCTCTTTCTTTCTCTCCTTTCCTCTCTGACGCTAGCTCTGCCCTGCTTTATGTGTACATTCTGCCCGAGAATTGCTTTGTGTTCGTTTTAGTGTAAACTTCCGTTGATAATTTCATTGATTGCTGCAGCTGTTTGCATTTGTGTTTATGTATTGGCTATTTTCCCCACTGTTTCTCCTTGCATTTGTATGCGTTTGTATTTATTTATTGCAATTTAAACTTTTATTTATTTATTTTGTATTCCAATTTATATAAATTGCGGTAAATATGCAAATAAATAAATATATTGTATAATATTTTTATTCGTATATTTTAATAAAAAAAAAATAAATATTTTTTAAAGGATTATAACATTTTTAATGCAAATGACTTTTTATTTTGCTTTGCAAACAACAATCTGTATGAAAGTTAATAAGCCAGTGCCGCGGTTTATACGTTTACCCCTCTCTATGTTCATTATTTTTTTTTAAGCAAAAGCAATTAAATGAAATTTTGTGCTTCTTCTTCTCAGAAACAAACAAGCAATTAACGGGTATTCGCCTCGGAACATAACTAAAAACCCTATCACGCAAAAAGGTTTGATAAGAACTTTGACTAATGTGTCGGTTTGTGGTTAGAAATACATTTGGACGACTCATCTTTGCGAATCGAGAATTTTGGATGATTGGTAAATTAATTTGTTATAGAAAAATATTTCATAAATGCAAACATGAAACTATTTTTTTTTTTTTTGTTTTCATTAAAACGCTCTGTTTGCTATTTACTAAACGACTTTGAAAAGAAAAACACTTTGCGTAACTGTAGGACTGAGCTTGTGTGAATGAACCTGAACGGAGAAACACCGCAGTGCCGCATTCGTTTAAACTCAATCTTGTAGCGACAGCACAGCGTAGCATTTAAGGCACAAGCTCTATGGAGGATTACGCACCAAGGCAAAATTTTGTAAACTTGATAAAGATGTTTATTTAATATTTTCTCTCCCTCACATCTTTAACTCTCTTCCATTTTGTCATGCAATTGATGAAATTCAATCGAATTGAGTACTTGAGTACGCCCAAGCAGGGTGTAGGAGTTACGAACGGAAATTAAATTCATTGAGAAGCAATCTTGAGATTTATTTGATCTCATTTTCAATACACAATATACTATGAAGCTAAGATTGAGCAGTAACTTTCAAAGTCAATGTGGGTTCTAAAATGTATATCGTACACCACTGGTCGTACAAGGGCATCTTAAGTTTGTGCGAGTGTATGCACCCAGAAGGACTTGAGATGGCCCCGTTCTTATTATATCACTTTTTATGCTACGCTTTGGATTATGCGAATTTATGTAAAATCACTTTCGGAATCGATTTAAGGTTGTCTGTCCGTCTGTCCGTCTTGTTTTCCTATGCTCTAGCAACAGGCCGCAATTTTTAAGATATTTTGATGATATTTGATACAACTATGATTTCGCCAAAGAACGCACGCTATTGAAAATAGGTCGAATCCGATTAATTTCGATCACTTCCCATTTAGTGACTAATTTCGAAAATTCTTTCCGAATTCAGTATTCTTCTCTGTTAACAGTTAGCTCAGATAGTAGGGATAATCTTTGAGAAGCTCTTACAGGCTCCTATCACATTATCGAAATCCTCACACCTCCTATAAAGCGTTTGCCAAAACTATTTCCTTTTGTATAATTTTAATTGATGAATATATCTCCACACCATCTGTTAATCAACTTCATGTAGAACGTAATTGTAAACGTAAAATTCCCATAAAGCAGCAAAAAACTTCTCATTCTACTGCAGCGCACGTCAGTTTTGCAATGATTCCATTAGTCTATGCAGTAATATTTAATAGTTTCATTTTGCAAAAAAAAAGCTATGAATTACTTAAAGTTTATATAAATTAATTAATTGTCTTTAAAATTTATTTGGAAATTATTCAAAAAGTTGTTGGGAGAACTTTTTACTGAGAATATCAAATACAACGGATTGGTTTTTCTATGTATTTCTAGTTGGGTTACGAAAGCAATCGACTTCTGTTAACCATTCATAAAAAATGCAATATTTCCACAGAGGCAAACAAAAAAAGGAAAAAAAAAATATTTGAACCTTTCCTTAGTAAATAATAGAATGGATAAAAAACATATAAAATCACTTGCGACTCGTGATTCTCATGATAAATTATAACTAAAAACCACCCATTTAGGATTACAATTTTATTACATTCAGATGCAACACAAAGTTCTATAAATAAAACACATTTCATTTTTGGTAAACATAACTTTGCATTGTAACGTAAAAGGAATGATTTGGGTTGCTCTAGGGATTGACTTTGGCAAACTTTATGGTCGTTTAAAGCTCAAATTGTAACTATGTGGCTGACTGTTCATTTAAATGTTGTGTTACAAAAAAAAAAAAACAGTAAAAGCAAGTCAGCGTGTAACTGTATGTATATGTAAATGCGTGTATATGTTTCCTTACAATTGATTTACTTCAGTGCTCCAAACCAAACTTGGCTCAATGGTTTGGTACAGTAAGTTGAATTTGTGAATTTTTTCTTGCCAAGCCAATAAATCACATGAGAAAGTTATAATTCCAATGCGTCCTTTTTTATGTGTCCATGACCAACGCACACTGCATAAAAGATGCAAATTACTCTGCTTAGCGCGGGCATGTCGGGAAGTTAATCGCGATTTTGTAAAACCGATGCAAATGCGAGCTTAGATCGACCTCTGCCATCATAGGAACTTTCCGGCTTACGTTATACTCAAGAGTTTCGGTGAACGTACGTATCACGTTCAAATCCAGGCACTTTGAAATTAGACTCGTTATACATATACAATTCCGATTGGCGGCCGTGATGAAAGTTCAGCAATTGTTTTTATTATTGAGGCCAAGACGCCTAAGTGTCGCTTGGTAACTTCACGTGGATCTAAGGCGTTTGGTTCTTTTTTGCTTCAAACTTGGCCAGGACGATACATGGGGTCTTTGCTCTAATTTTTACGGCTTCAACAGCTAGACAATAGATGAATAGACGGAGATTAACGCAACTAAATCAAATTCTACGTGGATGTGGTAAAAACAGCATCATCATTTGTCGTCATCATCTATGATCCCTAACTCCTACGCATACATAAATTTTCTGCAAGAAACAAATTTTTGGTTACGTGCCCTGGAAGTGGTATTACTCCCAGACGAGCTGGCGTGCGTCCAAAGGTAGAAAGACTTACTTTCTTGAATTTCCGATGCGTCCTTTTGAACGTTAAGAACATTATAAGAGAGAAGGGAAACTTGAAGGTTTAGTGTGCGGATTAGGCTCATTTTCTGACATGTTTCGTATTCTTCAACAAAGAGTAGCCGTTGCTCAATTTCGGGTTTCCGTGTAATGCTTGGCATCTATGAAAATTTACAACCGCAATCATTTTTTGTTTTTTTTTTTTTGTTTTATATTGACGATCGATCAGGGCTATGGATATGGTCCTCTATACGTGAAACATGCTGACTGTCATAACGAAGTGAGAAAAGAAAAAGAATTAGGGAGACATCGCAGTCTAGTAGATGTGTGCCCAAACGATATATGTTATAACTTCACCACTGAGCACTCGCTATACCTAGAGCCAAGTATGTTTTACTGACTTGGCAGTTGCGTTTCTTACCTACTCGGTTAAGAGCCGCGTCGTGGACTATCGTATAGTCTAGTGGTTAGGATGTTCAACCGAAAGACCCACGCTCGATTTGTGATGCAGTAGGTCTTTTGTATTTCGCTATGCGGCATGAATAGTGAAGTAAAATTAATGGGTCTGCTAAGCGACTACCATTGTTGGAAAGTTAGGTCGCCATGGTTAAATGCTGTGCCGTGGTAATGAAAAACGTGTGAATATTCTGATTCTTATCTATTGAATAATCGGGAATTTTATTTCCCGATAACATGGTGCTCTACATAAACGTTAACGTTTGATTCATTAATAACAATTTTCATTAAAATATATTTACTGACAACTCGAAAGCTTTAATAAATAAAATTAAAAAGTGTGACTGAAATGGAAAAGCGACCATATTAAAGTGAGAAAGAGCATTTGTTTTGCTAAATGCTTCTGTTAGGTCGATTATTGCCATTCTGCGTAAAAACATTTACACAATAATGTTTAAATAGGGTAAAAAAATCTGTGGAAATTGTTGCAATTTTATAGTTAAATGGCCATAAACAATTTTATTTGCGTTTTTTATTTTTTATTTTCTATTTTTTTTTTTTTTTAACGACATATACTCACATGCATGTGAAAGTCGTGTATTGGGTAAGTAATAATACAATATATATAACAAAAACAAAAGAGAAAAAAAATGTATATATTTGCCTTGCTGATATACATGAGTGCCTGTAAATATGCAATGGATTCTATTTTATTTTATTTTTTTTTTTTTTTGCCTTTACTTGAGTTTTGTGCAGAAGTGTATCTCTCTGCAATGAATTTTATGACACAGTTGAGTTGAATTTATTTATGAGACTATACATACGCACGTAGAGCTCGTCTCCCTCTCTTGTTAAACATACCGTAAAAGTGATATTCGTACACCTCAACACCATTCCATTGAATAGAAGGCAAAAAAAAGCGTAGCAAAAATCGACACAAAAACTACATGCACGTGCACATATTTGTATTGTGCATTATACATGCGTGTATTTAAGTGTGCAGTTGCAGTGTGTTTTGTTATGTGTGATTTAAGATTTTTATGCATAGATAAAAATGTTATATTGAGCAACCAAATGACAGGATGTTATTCAATTGTATTCATCATATATTGTACATCAAATGTGCAAAAACTTTGCCGTGCGACCTTTATGTCAGGTGGAATAAACGCATTTATATGCGCATAGATGTGAGCATGTATCTGCGAATATAAACTTTGTTAAAATAGTTTCATTTTTTTTGAAAATATAAATAAATTCCCGGACGTTAGCAACAGCTGACTCTAATGGATTTGCCTTTCAACGACAAATTACCCTCTATTTATAGATTAAAATGAATACCAGAAGTTTACTCGATCTCTAATTAGATGCGGCATAGACAATAAATTAACTTCTCATCATATATTTCTACTCAAACAGCTTCAAAATATCTGATTAGAGAAAAGGCGACAAAACAAGAATAAAGTTGGTGGTCAAGATCAAGATTAGAGTTTGATCTTGGTATAGCTACATAGCTTTTAAGTCATTTTACTACAAAACTTTAATATTTAATAAAAATAAAATAGCCTTCGTTTACTGTGTGTCACAAAGGTGAACATAGGTGAAAGTCCAATATTCATATTTTTCCTTTAACCACAAAGCTCCCTGTTTCTCGCATAAGCAACTCTTTTCTCCAGAATTGTTGCAACCCATAAATCAAGAAACTTTAGGATGTGCTCCTGGTGTTAATGGAAATTCACTACCTATTCCAATAAAAATCTAATTTTATCGGTTAATTTTTATTTTTAACCTTAGTTTTGAGCTAAGCAACCGCGCTAAGCCGTATTACGAGTTAACTGTTGCAAGCGGAGTAAGAAAACTAACGTTGTGAATATATTCTACGATTTCAACCAAAACAAAGCCGGAATCTAGAATGAAAGGCCTCCTTTGAGCTTATCGTAAATTGTAAATTATCCTGCACGTACCTTTCTGGGAACCAATTAATGGATTTAAATAAAATGATTTTTATTATTGGCTCATTAATTTTGTAATAGCAATTCTAAAGTAGCTGACACAAGGTAGGATCCACTTTCTTATTACAGAGAAACTTCCGCTTCCTAATAGCTTTCTCGTTGCACTATGAAATTATATTGTTTTAAAAACTTTTGCTAGCGTTGGTGAATTGGTGAATTGACTTTAAACTTTGCACGAGTTCATGCGGACTTCTTGATATGTGTGATGCAGCGAACTTTTCAATTAGCCCTATTAATACAGAAGAATGCAAAGTAACGTATATACAAAGTAGTAATTGAATCAAGAAATTTCTTTATAATTAATTTCCCTAGTTTTACATACAGCCGTAAAGACCCTTAAGATGCAAGAATGCTGCTGCTGTAAAATGTGATTAAGCAACGTTAGAACGTCAAGTAATGTTTCATTCTTTCATTATAAATTTACCGTAAGTAATTATAAAATATGTGAACTAAAGTTATTTCACTGAAATGTTAAACTATTAAAAATTTTAAATAAAAATATATACATATTTTAACACTTATATATTTTATGCGTTTTTTAATTTTTAAATATTGTACATTTTAAACCTAAACAGTTGAGATGTCATATGTTAGAGAGCAGATTATATTTTGGATTAATTTATTATGAGAATTAACTGCCAATTCAGTCTTAAAGCTCGGAATTTGCAAAAGCCATTTTTTTTTCTTCAAAAGCTCATTCCAAAAAAAAAAAGTTAAAAATAAGAGCCATTATTCGTATCTATCTTGCGTTTTTTTTCTGTTGCAATATTTACAAATACCATGCATAGCTGATCAACAAATTTTAATTTTAAGTCAATTTAAGGTTTCTAATTTCCAATGTTAAGTCAAGTGTGTTCTGAAAAACATATTCTTTTCATTGTTATTTAGACTTTAGTATGTAGTCATGAAATAAGCTCATGTTAAACTTTAACCTAAGGATTATTGAAATGCGTTGAAACTTTGATTCAATAAAATTTTCGAGAAGTAAATAAAGTTTGCTCAATTTAGATCACGCCATACGATATTTTGGACATTCTCCAATATGCGGACTTTCATGAAAAGTATGTCTTTGCATAAAGGTAATAAGGAATATTTGATGTGTTATTACCAAGGGCAGCGAATAATTGCACTACGGCAATTAGTGTAGGGTACTGAACGGTCGGTCTTGCCCGACTCTAAAATTCTTGTTTCTTCATACAACTGCCATCGTGTAAATACATGTACATGTAAATGTGCACTCCATGTGAACTCCATACTCTTTTCCAATTGAAAGTCGATGCGAGGACGTTATTTTCTGGCTTTATTCAGCTCAACACGAGCTGTTTGTCACATATATAATAGTATATGGTGGATATTTCTTCCTCATGAATAGACATCAACTGTTAAACCTCTACTTAAGACTTCCTATTGCCACGGTTTCGCGGACTCTGTATATCTTTGCACGGACTTTGAATGATATTAATTATCTCACTAAATAATACATTAAACACCTACTGGTTATCATTCTGTAAGACATTTAATTAAAAGTAGCCTTTTTAAAAGGTAATCCAAAGGTAAAAGTGTCATGTATAGACTCATCCATTTCGTGATTCCGAAAGTAAAGGTAAATAGAATGCGCTTCCGATTGGGATATGGATCAAATTAGTTTCAATATATTTTGAAGAAACTCTTTCGAAAGTTTATCGTTTTGTGTCACCGCTTTTGTAAGAAAAATCCAAATCCACATACCAGATAAACCAGAAGAGTGCTGTTAAAACCACTGCTGTCCAAAAATTGGCTAAAGGAGGTGAGACTTAACATATTCCTAACTTAGTTCAGATGAAGTATATTCAGAAACACGTTAAGTGACATAAAATTTAACATAACATAAATAAATTAAACACGTTAAGTGACACATATTTAACAAGGTCTAGAAGTCTGTTAAGCTTAAGTACTTAATCTTAACTATCCCTCTCCTGCTTAAATTTTTAGAAAATAGAAAGAACTAAGACTTCCAATGTATTGTCACTATAATTCCGCGAATTGTAGTACATCCACGTTGACATTTTAAGATAAACGGGCTAAAATTTCCCCATCGTCTCGCTAATCCGTTTCCAATTGTCAAAAAATTGTTAGAATATGGAATAGCTTCCTTACTCAACCACCAAACTAAGATTTTTCAAGTCGCACATTCATAATCGTAAAACAATATAGTGAATTCGTAGTGCGAATATTACACACACATATCTATATATGTAAATGTATATATATATTCATTCATTCTGTTAAAATATTACTAAGGCCCAGAAAGAAGCTTTAGAGACCTCATAAATGATTGACCAGCGTTAACCTCCAAATGAGAGTAAATTTTACAAATTCGCACCTGAAAATAGTGTACGATATAAGAAGATAAATACAGGAGGCAAAAAATTATATATATAAAATATATAAAAACATATTATATACAAACACTATAAGAAAAATTCATCACTTGATGAAAAATTCAAAAAATTGGGGAATACGTTATATGGTTCACTAGGGCAAAACTGGTTAATAATGCGATTATAAACGACTGATTTTTCAGAAAGTCTCTGATAGGTCCTTTTAAATTCATAAATGATAGTAATATGTTTTGTTTACACATATTCGTTAATACATACCTTGTGCATACGTCCATTCTAGCAGAAAGACAATGAATGTAAAACGTATATCCATTTTCTTCTTCTACTTATTTTCTAACAATATATATATACATATATATATATATATATACAACAATAGTTGAGTCTTTACTGTAAGGAGTAGAATTGCTGGTTGCAGTTAGTTGTTTGCCTGTGGGAAGGAGGGGACGGTAAAACGTAAAGATGAGGGAGACGATAGTAACAAGCGCTTAAGGTAAAACCACTGAAATAACTCCTGGTAAAATAAAACGTAATATTTATTGTACGGCTGTTGAATATTTGTTGTACGATGAGCTAGGTGTGCATAGGAGGGTGAGAATATGATTTCTTCTTACTCGTATGTATATATATAAATATATATAGATTTTTTAGTTTTAGTTTTACTTAGTTTTTTATCTTACATTACTAAGTAAAGTATGATTTTCTTCTTGTTCTTCGTATGCTTAGACACACTTGGAAAACATCAGGAAATTTAGCATGACTTGGATATATGAAAATGAATTTTTGTATAAATGTATGATTTTATGATTCGAAATTTAAAAAAAATTCTTGTAAATATTTAACTCTCTGCATAGTTTTATCCTTATTTATGTTGATTTTTGAAAGGTGGGTTTAGTTTAGTTTACGTTTAGTTTAGATTACGTAGAGGTGTAAAAAAGCTTCTATACTTTGTTAGTTTATTCTATTGCCAATTTTTAAAATTTAAAAACGATTCAATTTTTACTAAGGACTTCCGAGTCCCCTTTGCATCGTAATTTTTCCCTTTTCCTTAACATATTTTTGATTATGTCCATGTCTTTTTGCAGGCGCTTATCTTTGCAGAAAAAAAAAGGATAAAGAAAAAAGTGAAGTTTATTTCATTTCTTTCGAACTCTTAATCAGGTCTTGTCCACATTATTAAAGGCTCATTAAGTGACGTTTTGCCAAAATCATTTATTATTAACATTTCATTAATTTCGTTAGAAGCCGTTCACATAGAATTTCTCTTTATACGCGTTGAAACTTTTTTGAATATTTCTCCGCATTCGCGCACCGCACATCCACCCTCGTAGCAGTCAATAACAACATATCGTAAAATAATTTTTTTTTGTTTTTTATATCCTTAAGTACACTTTAAATATTTACTTCTTTCCTCCCTGCGATGTTTCGTCGTACTTATCGTTTTTATTACACACATTTCATTATATTTTCTAATATTCTATCACATAACACTTGCACTTCATTCTATACTCCTATATTCACTTCGTTAACCTTTTTTTGAATTTTTAGAAATTTAATATTAAAAGGAAAAAAAACATAAATACTTTTTTATTTTTTAATTTCTCTTAGCAACGTTCGACTGTCCGTTAAGTAGTACCGTTAACGTCTATAATCAAAGCTCAACTGAATTTTTGTATCCTGCCAGGAAACTAGCCAACGCACAGGAAATCTAAAGTTATTTCTATCCATGCATACATATGCACTAGCAGAAAACGTGGTGAATTTCTTTCTAAATAGGTTTTCTACTACAGTTGAATATTGTGTGGGTGGCAAACACATTTCGGAGTTTTCTATAGAAAGTTCAGTGCATGCGTTCGATGTAACTACTCGGAGTTGCTTTTATTTATTACTTAAGCCAAGTTTGCTTAAGAAATGTGGATAAATGCGACAAGTACAACAAAGCAATTCTTCAATTTTGTTTCAAAAACAACTTTAAATGCTATAGTAAGATGCAGCTCACCATTAATAAGTACGCCACACTACTTCGCTTAATACAATTATTCATATAACGAGTTTTCAAAATAAGGCTTTATAAGAGAAGAGCTCGAAAAATTGGTCCAATCTGAATCATTTCCGATGACATTTACCCTTGGGCCAAAACACATCAATGTACTAAGTTTGATAACAATAACTCAAAAATTGCGGCCTGTAGGATGAGCAACACAAAACAGGACGTACAGGTGGACGGGCAGTACTAGTCTAATAGAACAAAAGTCTATTGCAGGGCCTTGCTGATGTCATATCTACACTAGAAATGTTAAGTGCGGCATTGCCGTCAATCAACGCAGTATATGGTGATGCTGTCAGCTTTTGCATGTTTGTGCAGATTTGGTATTGCTTGCGAGCGTATTTCTGAGGTATATGTAATTACACATGTTTTTTATACCCACCCTCGAAGATTAAGAGTACATTATTTTGCAACATCAACAGGAGCTTTATAAAATGTGTATGTTGTTAATCACATATTAAATCGAACGAGGCATGTCTGCCCGTCTATCTGCTCATCTCTGTTCCTGGATTTGCTAAAGATTCTTCTGACCAGAAAAAAATATCCCGTTTAAATTTAGTATATATATAGGAAGTTGTTGCTTGCACTCTTTTATTTAATATGAGCCGAAAGAGTCAAGGCATGCACCAGCGTTACAATCTACAATTTTTCCTGGATATTTTACTCGTTACTAATTAACTATAGCGAATACAAAGATAGCAATTTCCATGTATATTCTATTGACCATTACACGCTGCCTATGCAAAAATGAGAAAAGCTGCCAGTTCCGTCATTCTTATTATATTTTCCTCCTTACTTACCCAAATACAAACTTTTTGATCTCTAAACAGTTTTTTCTTATTTAATCTTTAGTTACAAACAACTCTGTTTAATTCTGGTGACTCTCCCTGGTAGCAGAATATTTTATATATACATAAATAAATAAATTAATAAAAAGATTTGCTCGGGAAGTTTTAATGCATTTACTATTTGAACTTAGCACAGCCAAATTATAATTTTTGCTTTCCACAACCTTCCGAATCATACTTTTTTCAAAAGACAACTAAGCAACGAACATATTATTTATAAAAGCAGCTATAGCAACCTTTGCTTAGATGCAAAGTTCAAGGCCACGGGGATGAAGTGTCCATCGAATTTTACTTGCTAATACTTAAAAACTACAGAATCAAATAAAACTTCAGGAAAACTTAAAACGCGAGTTATTTATACTCCGAAACATGGAAGTATTTGCGTTCTTTGGCAACATATCCTTAAGTGAGAATGCAAACTTTGTTGAGGTACACGTACGCTCTGCATTTTCCTATAATTTTTGACTACATTTGTTGCTTTTGGACCGGCGTAATTGGTGAGCATGCGCTTTATCGTGTTACTTAATGCCGGTCTGAATTCCTATACTTATGTTTACATGTAAAAACTCTTTCGCTCTATCTCTCATAGACTATAGCACTTCAACAGTTATTTACAATAATTGCTTTACGTTCTCTCATCACTACATATTCTTTTTTACTCTTCACTCTATATATACACTTGAATATTTATGCTCTCAATTATCGTAATAACTTTATAGAAGAAAAACACATCAGGCATATACACATGCACACATCTTTGCAATCTGGTATATAATACAAATGCATCCAGTATAAAAAGAAAAAAAATATGTAAAAAAATATCGCAAAGACAAAGTTAAACTTGGACTTGTTACAGCGACAAACAGTAAAGAGATATAAAGAGGCCTTTTTCACTGATTGTTTTCTTCTTCTTTTTACTTATTTTGTTACTGCGATGGTTTTTGATTTGTTTTTTTTTGTTATTCTAACACATGTGTACCCACATATATTTTTATATACATATGCATATAAGTTGTACGTAGGATATATGTAGGGGTTTGCTGAAACGGTAGGAATGTATTGCCTACCTTTAGGCATTTAGTAATATATAAAGTTATGTGGCATATTTTTCTTTTTGTCTTTACTCTTCGCGCATATAACGTGGTAATCGTGGTAGAGTTCAATGTTGTTTGGGGGCAATGTTCTCTAAGAAATGCTTTCCTGTTCGCTTTTCTATACATATTTATACACATATTATCGACTTTAACTATGTATAGATATATGTTAAAAGATTTAGTTGAGCGACATTAACTTTGCTATTAATACCCTTGTAGTCGTAACTTGAACTTCATCAGCATTAGTTTTTTTCATTGTCTTCGTAGTGAACAGTCATAATAGTTCTTAGCTTTAAGCCATGACGGGCCATCATTTCTTGTTGACTTTTAATTTTTATGTTTACAGATTAAAATGGTGTTAATTGCTATCATTGCCTTCAAAATTTATGTTTTCAACTTTCATTGGAGCACGTTCTCCCCCACTCTTCCAATACCAATTTATCTTTATGACTAAAGTTTAAAATCTTGTTAATAAAATAGTAAAAAAAGAAATAAAAAAAGGAAGAAAAGTAAAATGAAGACCTGAGGTTCTGTGACCTGATTTTACCACCACTATATACACAATTACGTTTTTTTTTTGTATAAATTTTCTTGCCATCTTACACAGGTTTCTATCCTTATATAAAACCATTGAACTGCATCATCATTCATTTAACTTGTGTGTTGAAGTGCGGAGGTTGCCTGCGATAATTTTGTAGCTTGTCATCTGCTTAATACCGTACAGAAAAACCAAAAAGAAGCGAAACACCAGAAATATGAATTTTTTTACCTCCTAGTCAAGCGTGCTTAAAAGAATAAGTACGATATGATTACAACGTCTTAAAGTTGCCGACCTAGTAATGAAATATTCAAGTCCGAGTTCAGCTTCACAGGCTACTTAAGATTGTGGTTGGTAAGATTGCTTATAGACATGTGAGTATGCGAAAGTAAAGAACGTTGAGTGAACGATAAATTACCTACTTCATACAAAATTAATACGAACAGTACGCGCAATCTAAGAAAGAGAATTGTTCATCACATTTCCGTATCACTCGTGAGGTGAGCTTCGTAATTCACTTTTCTACGGTGTTCCTTTACGTACTTCAGTAGTCCTGCAATCAGATGAACACGAGAAGTTTATATCGTTAAGATGTTATTAAATTAATGTAGTGATATCTGGCATTGCTTTAATACGCATACGCCTTTTCCGGTCTCATAATTGCATTGTAGAAAAGATAAATGCGAATGATATGAAAAACATCCTCCAAAGTAAAAAGAAGAAAAATCTTAGTTCATACTTACAAAAATTTAGTTCTTGAATCGATGCGGCAATGCATTGATATAGTGGACAGCTTGTTATATCCTATTTACTCCTCTCTCGCTTCCTCCTCTATTCATAAAAGACAAGAAAATGAATTTTTTCTTGATTATTTACTATGCTACTGCGTCTTAAAATGTAATTGTGGTTTAAATATATTAAAAGTTGGTGAAACCAAGAAAATTATCGACGGTCTCTTTTAATAGCCATAACTGGTGGATAAGCGCATTATGTTTTCATCGTTAGGTTTGTAACCACCTACGAGGAGTCGTGTACAATTAATAAAACATGTATTAGAGATAAGAAGTGACGAAAAAAATAAAAGAAAAGACAAAGACCAAGACGGCTGAGAAACAAATCATCTTCTCCACGTAGCTAGCAGTTCTCACATAATTGTCTGCTTATCCGCTTATGAGGGTTATAAAGATTTCAAAGCTTAAATTATGCTACAATCCTGCAATCTTACGTAAATTATTCTGGATCCAACTAACACGTAAATACGAAATTAACAAGAACAAATTGTAGGCGCTGACAATATTTGTAATTCCGCATAACCTTTTCTTCCTGACGTTTTTCAATACAGTCTTGCGGAGCTAACATCTTCATTATCCTCTCTGATATCGATAAAATATGTCATTAAAACATTGGATTTGCGTGCTAAATTTACCTCTCTTTGTCCACAAGTTCCCACTTTGCATATGGGAACATCGTTCGATTCGTTAGATGATTAGCTTCAGAATTTGCTAAAACTTCTAATGCGATATTCTTAGATTGATCAGCGGATTTTGAAATAAGCTGACAAGCTTGCTATAACTAAGTCAAGTCTCATCGGAAACAGAACAAAATCAATGCACCAGAATGCTTGCATTTTAACTCAGTTCATCTTATGAAATCAGAAAAAATTGTCTAGGATATGAATCTTTACTGCACACTAGGATTTCTGTAGAATGCCTGTGACGTTTGCCAATAAATGCGTATTGTCCGTTTGACCGCCTCTGTTTCTTTTATCCTCCTATTGCCCCAATTCGCACAAGCCATTCAACTTGAATTCTTACGTATCTTCAATCATATTAAACTAGCACAACATTCAATTACATCGTCGGATGACTTTTCTATTTGT
The DNA here is from genome assembly GCA_001077435.1 of Glossina morsitans morsitans. Lineage (NCBI taxonomy): Eukaryota > Metazoa > Arthropoda > Insecta > Diptera > Glossinidae > Glossina > Glossina morsitans. The sequence goes on along the minus strand of CCAG010023825.1, from coordinate 700 downwards.
AAAAATCTGAATTTCTTTTCTAGCGTCGTCATTAGAACTCTTGTAATTAAATTAATGATCGAAATTTGATGAGATTTTCACACATTTCGTTTGAAGCTTGTTCCTATCTAAAAGACATATGAAATCGTTAATACCTGTATCCATTCATCTGTATCTGATCTTACGAACTTATGAAGTGATGTTTTACTACGCATAGTGGTTAATAACGTACGTAATAAATAAGCAGCGAGAAAATGCAGAAATTATAACTGTTCAATTTCCTGTTATTACTCAATTTCGCCTCTAATCTAAACTTTATGGCTTACAAAACAAACACCAAACTTATACGTATATAAGTCGTAACTAGAATCGAACTAATCTATCTAGTCTGTCGCTATAAGAAATGATTAATAAATTCTTGCTCAATTTGCGTCATATTTTTCGATTAACCCTAAATACTCATCGCCTTATATAAGAATGCATTCACATCTTGAATAATTCACGTACTATTGAATGTTTCCTTCTCGCCTCATTTCCCATTCCTATTATGTGCTTCGCCGGGCTCTTTTTTTTTAACTTTAATTTCCTTTATTATTATCAAGGTATTGTTTGTATTGTACTTTCCTTTACGTGTATGCTTGTCTTTTATTGCCATGCAAAGTAGAACAATTGTTGTCGGCTTTTTTTTTTTTTTTTGTTTATTTAGTATATAATATGTACG